>CABHPR010121733.1:8743-28926 GCA_902168415.1 Peromyscus melanophrys | reverse complement strand
ACACACACACACACACACACACACACACACACACACACACACACACAGTAGGCTGTTGCTAGAGTTTCCTGTCTGGCCCATGGTCAGGACAAATCTGTCACCCACTGGTCCCACAGCTGCTCAGACCCAACCAAGTAAACACAGAGACTTATATTGCTTACAAACTGTATGGCCGTGGCAGGCTTCTTGCTAACTGTCCTTATATCTTAAATTAATCCATTTCTATAAATCTATACCTTGCCACGTGGCTTGTTGCTTACCAGTATCTTCACATGCTGCTTGTCATGGCAGCGGCTGGCAGTGTCTCTCTCCTCGGCCTTCCACTTCCCAGAATTCTCTCAATTCTCCTCTCTGTTAGTCCTGCCTATACTTCCTGCCTGGCCACTAGCCAATCAGTGTTTTTATTTATTGACCAATCAGAGCAAATCACATTTGACATACAGACCATCCCACAGCAATAGGCCACTATTCCTGATTTGTGTATTTTACCATTTTAATACCTACTTAATCTGTATTGGAAAAATATAATTATTTTAATGTATATTAAAACAATACAACCATGAGTACTAATGAGTAGCTGTTAGTCATCACTGAAGTTTGCACATTCCTTTCTTTGTTCTGTTTCCTACAGAAGTGAATTAAACTCCACTGGGGAATTTAAAACTCACTTCTCTGGCCTATTTTATTGATCCTGTACTTGCTACACTTCTCAGTATTTGTAGTAATATTTTCCTATTTGCTTGCTGTTTGTTACTAAATAGACCACCTGAACTGACCCCTCCCTCTTTCACTGAGGCTGCTAACATCACATAGTGTATTAGTGTGAATTACCCTTTGTCCTCCCAGTACCTCATAATTAAACGTGCAAAGCTGTGTAGCTGCAACTATGGATTTCATACTTTCTAGTGCATGAGGTTGGACAGATAAGCATTTAAGTTTTTTTTTTAAAAATTAACATCAGATACTCAAGGACCCTGGTAGGGACCGAACACTTAATAAACAATTAAGGGTTGCTAAAAGGTTGGGAACTTGATGAAGGGTTGACTCTGGTAGCTCTACAAATAGCTTACAGTTTTGCTTCACCTCCCATGGGTATCATCTTCCCTTCCTCTTCTACCCTAGTCACGATTAAATCTGACTGTCATAGAAATATCTGGTGGGCGTGGAGTATGTCGAAGAGATAAGTCAGCCCTCTGTCCATGTAGGTCAGGTTCTATTTAGATTCCTTGACATTCCTTCTATGTGTTTGCTTATATTTGCTTTTTCTTTCTTTGATGTGGGAAAACTTAAAACATTTGTGAAAATAGACTAACACAACAGAAAATCCATACACCCCTTATATATGTTCAGTGTTTACTTGAGCTTTATTTATTTCTTTTTTAATTTTTAAAAGAAACCTTAAATGTAATTCTGTCTCTTCATGTTTGAAGAAACAGTTTCTGAGAATGTGATGCCTCTTTTTTTTTTTTTAGCTAACCGCAGGATATTATTATACCTAGAAAGCATAGTAATGATTCCTTGCATGAACCAATAATATATAATCCTATATTCTTATCTCTATTTCAAAAACATCACATTTGTTTGAATAATAGCATGAATAATAAACTTTTCATTTATCAAGATCTTGAAATCCTATATCCGTAGCAATTCTAGTACTTGTTATACTCATGTATTTATTTGTGGCAAAACCTGCTTATGGCATAATTCTTCTGGCTTGTGTGTGTACTTCCTTTCAGTGTCATTAAAATTGTTTCCCTAAGCGTGATATAAGAGTTTGATCAAATTTGATTTCATCTGCATTGGCAAGACTTCATTATGAATACTGTTCTGTGCTCTACCTAGTCCTGGAGCAATGTCTCCCCTTGCTATGATGTCAACCTTCCAGGAGTTACATTATTAATAAACATTGAGTCTGCCTTCCGCAGTAGCTATCCAACATCAGTAACTCCTCAGCTAGTTCTGGAATTTCATGCCCACCTTCCCACATCTATGTGTGATTTTTGTCTTGTTTGACCTTGTGCAGGTCTTGTGCATACTGTTGCTATCACTAGGAGTTTGTAAGTGCAGCTGCCCTGTTGTTTTTGGGAAATACTGTTTCCTTAATGTTATTTCAAACCCATGGCTCTTGCAGTCTTTCCACCTCTTTCTCAAAGATCTCTGAGCTTCTGGGGAAGAAGTATGATGTGTATGTCCGACTTAGGGCTGAGAATTCTACAGCCTCCTATTCTCTATAAGTCTTATCCAGTTGTTAATCAGTTTTAGCCATCACATTCTCTCTCTCTCTCTCTCTCTGTATATATATATATATACATATATATATATATATTCGCTAAATATAGCACATTTTAAGTGATTTTTAAAAAAAAATTCTTTAAAATTTTCACTTATTATGGAGTTTATAACAGTCCTTTTCCATGACTGTGTATTATTTTTTCATTGTGAATTATTGACTGATGTAAGGTCAGTTAATTTGCTGTGATTTATATTGCTGGCCAAGGAGTACCTGTAATTTAGAAAAGTTAGTGTTGTACACCCTTAATATGTGTAGAGTTATTTTGCAAGTCTGATATTGAATATCAGTTTCTTTTTTGTCTATTGCACTGGTCATTTGTATTCTCAAACATTTCATTCAAATATTGTGTATGTGTTGGCATAAATACTTAAATCTTCACACATTCCCTTCTGCAGGTTCTGATATGTATTTTAATTGGCTCTGTAGTTATTGGTTACACTTTTTCTAAAGATTTGAATTTCTTTGTAAGAATGTTTCTTATTATTCTTTCTCATTTCTCTTTTCCTTCTCATTTTCTCATAGCCACAGAAAAAAACTTGCACTTCTACTATTTAGAATATCACATGGCTTTCTTGTCAGTCCTATATGGTGTTAATTTTAATATATGTTTTATATGCCTTGAAAAGGAAGCCAACTTACGTTTTTCATTGGGAGACAATTTTCTTCTATAAGATGTATCTCAGTTATTTCACTTAAACTTTCTGTCTATTTGAATGGTTTTAGACTGGTAGTGTTGTGGTATTTTAAATGTCAGTTATTAATAATAATAATGTTAATAATAATATTATTAGAAATATATTGCTTCATATAGTCTTGGATTTGTGCTCTGAGACTGTGAATTTCTACTGTTTCAAAGAAGCCTCTTTTATTGATTGATTGATTGATTGATTGATTGATTGATTGATTTGTTTGTTTGTTTGTTTTTTGGTTTTTCGAGACAGGGTTTCTCTGTGTAGTTTTGGAGCCTATCCTGGATCTCGCTTTGTAGACCAGGCTGGCCTCGAACTCACAGAGATCTGCCTGGCTCTGCCTCCCGAGTGCTGGGATTAAAGGTGTGTGCCGCCGCCGCCGCCGCCGCCGCCGCCGCCGCCGCCGCCGCAGCCACCACCACCACCACCACCACCACCCCCCCCACCACCACCACCACCACCACCACCTGGCTGACTCTTTTATTTTTATTGTGAATTTTAGCTTTGAATATTATTCTTCCATATTTGTATCTCTAATGTCCTTGAAACTAAATCCCATTTTTCTTGCGTGGCTTTTTTTGTTTGCTTGATTTTGCCTACTAACCATCTTCTACTTTAAAACATTTTAAGTATCATTGATTTAAATATTTATGTTCATAATGCACAGATTTGGAGTTACCTTTTTGATCCATGTTTAAAGTTTTCGGTCACACAGGCCATTGTCATTTGTAATGAACAAACAACTTTTTGTTATGTTTGAGCTCTGCCATCTTACTCAGCAGGGTGTTCTGTCTTGTCAGAGGGAAGCCTCGAAAAGTCAGAGGTTGTCCACCAATCAATCAATTGCCTCCTCTCAGTTCCCACAAGATTGCCTCTGCACAAATGTTGGTTCAGACTGGATTGTGTCAAAATTCTAACTCACTCCCTCTTGTATTAAAGTATCATGTTTGGAACTTTTTCGTGTGTTTCTTTTCAATAGTTTTCTGCATGCAAGGGGACAGTTGTGTTTAGGTAGCATCCATCAGCCAATCCCCTTCTGTTTTGTGTTGGGAAAGACAAATGTCCTTGTTTTTCAAAGCCATCTTTTTTTTTTTCAATCGTCTTAAAGGGTATACTTTAAAAATATGATTCCCTCATATTCTGTTCTAATGTTCATTTACCACATACTCTGAGACCACCCATGATTATTTCCCAAACAGAAATACTAAACTTGTTGATACATTTTTTTGTTTTGTTTTGAAATTCTAGTGTAAATACATATAGGAATAATGATTTTTTTTTTCAATGAAGGCAAGAGCCGTGATAATGTATTATTATGTGCGCACACACTAGAGTACTAGAGCAAAGCTAAAAACAAAAACAAAAAAACAAAAAACAAGAACAAAAACATAACAACAAAAATACCCAGATGCCCTTTTTAAGAAGAATTGGTAGAGTCGCCATTTTTATTGGCAGTAATGCGGTAGTAATGCTATGTGGGAATTTGTGTAAGCAATGGATTTCCTGACACAGGGTATCTATAAGATTTATGTGAAAACTGCCACAGCTTTAATTGATGTTCCTGAGGTATCTCTGTAGTACAGAGAAAACAAGGCTAAGATGTCTTTGCTGTCTGTTGGGTGTAGTGAGACTGCTGTATTTATTGAGTGCGAGAAGAGTGTACATTTGCAAGTGCTTTCCTGAAGACCAGTGGAGTCTGTTTTTCATCTTTAGGAACAGCTTAGAAACTCTGGTCAAGCTAAGTGAAAAGATAGATTTTGTCATTTGGATGATAGATTGCTCTTAAGAACTCTCACGAAAGAGCACAAAGATGGATTAGTATTTATAAGTCAGCAAGTTAGAGTTCCATTGTATAATATTTCTTAAGTAGGTGAAGTAAAATTGGCAGGGATACCACTCTATTTTATATTTTTAGTTTCAAATTTAACTGGTTGCCAGTGCTTTGCTAAGTCCCCTCTATCTTTGATGTAGCAATAAGCAATGCTCACTCTAACTAATGTTTACATTTTCTAATATTAGAAAATATTGTAATTTTTATCTGACTATTTCTTTAGATTTAAGTGGACAAGAATAGTGATTTTACCATTGATCTCTTTAAAGCAATTCACTTGAAATTAAAATCAATTCACTACAAATTAAACAATGCATTATTATAAATAGAGATAATATGAAATAATTTCAAAATAAGCGATACTGTTAACAAAAGTAATGGTAAATATAAATTATGAAACTGAATTTTTATTATTATTAAATTTGATATTTAAATATATTGACATGCAGTATCGATGGGAACATACAATTTTTCACTATCACTCTTGAGATATACATTTAAATATAAATTGAATGACAGTGCTAAGATTCCAACTTAACAAAGAACGTCTTATTTATTTTTCATCAGTGAAGTTAAGTGATCAGCATCTTTTTTTGAGTATGCATTTTGATACAAATTGTGCAGTAATAGAAAGTGCACTGTTTATGTTTTTAACTTATTGATTGATTCTTTGGGAGTTTCACATCATGCACTGCAACTTCCCTCACCTCCATATCCTTCCCTCACCCCTGCAGGACCCCTCCCCCAAAGGAAACAATAGGAAGCAAGTAAACAACCAAATAAAAACAAGAACAAACCAAACCCAAAACAAGTTTTTAAATTGCCATGAACTCTTGGCACTGTTTGGAAAGGCATTTCCATGGAAGAAGAATTTGACGAGATCTGGAGTCCTTTCTGAGTGAGCACACAAATGCTGACTGTTCAAGTCATCTTTAGCGAATTTACTTTATCAGACTAGACATTAGGTTTTCTTTTTCTCGAATTTTCCATTCATAGTTTAGTTTGGTTGGACTGCAGTTAAATGGGATGTTTGGGTATGATTTCTATAACTGGTGTCTTCTCCTGCCTAAAATTGGGAAGACATTTGTTTTCCATTTGTGAGATGGAGAAACAGTTTTGGAATGGGAGTCGGACATTGATGGTTAATGTTTCTAAAAGTGACTCACAGAGAATCTTAAGATTTTACATTTTCTTGAAGTGGTTTTCTTTTAAAAATAGGGGATGACAATGAAAAACAGGTAATTTATAATCAGGTGTTAAAATCAAATATTCTTTAGTTCTTTCATTTTCATGTTCTTAATGAGTTCAACAAAAACATTAAATTTATATTGTTTTTTGAAAATAACTCCATGTTCTATGAGAATAAAGCTTTGTAAGTATCATTGACAGAAAAAAATATATTTTAATATAATAGAAATAAGCAACCTTCCTGCAAATAATTTAGTCGTGTACTTCACTTTTCACGTAGATACTATGTAGTAGGTACAGATGAATCTTCTTTTCCTCCACATACTTAAGAAAACCAATACCCATATACCGAGGTAATTCAGTTGAAGTTACACTGCTAGTAAATGATATAGACAGAATTTCAGGTTTGGAATTAATTCTGTTTTTAAATGTTGGTTTAGTTTTTAAGATTACAATATAATTACATCATACATCTGCAACACAACTCTTGAACTTAAGACTCACAGTCATTGTGCAAGACATGTCAGAAATACACCGAGATTAGCTCTTCTCCAAAATATGTGTTTGAGTCATTTAGGGATAAGTAAAGTAAAAATTCTAGACATTTTGCTTGTAGAAATTTCAGTATTGTACCATAAACTTTTGTGTCCACTAGATGGCACTAGATCACCTTTTGAAATGCACTGTGGCTTAGTGTTCTGTAAAAAGGGATTGCTCAGGTTTGCAAGTAGAGAAAAAAGCTGACCATAGATTTTCATCTAATTCGTGACAAAATTATGGTGAGAATCTAGAGTTTGGGTAAGTGCCCTCACTCCTGCTTCATTGTTCTTGTTTCTCTACATCATTTATAACCCTTTGGAATTTTCACTGAAATTAAAACTTTTAAGCTCAGCTGAGCGTATGTGTGGGTATTCATGAAAAATTTTTGCACAGAAACAACTTTGAGGAGCTGAGAGAGCTCAGACTTCCACATTGTATTTACTTAAAGCTGTGTGGTTGCTTTCACATCTTTAGCTTTGCTGTTTATTTCCAGTGACTGGACTGTTTTATTGGGCATTGGCTCATTTATGTAAGAATGCTTTCCATTAGATATTTAAAACAGGTAGGAACACACATCACTTATACTGTGGACTGTGGGCCCTTGAGCAATAGACACACTTGGCTTAAGTTCAAGCATATTTTCCAGGACTAGGGGGCTTTACAGAGCCTTTTAAAGAATTTCCTTATGCAATAAAGTTAAGACTACTTTAGGAACCCTGTATATTTATTATTGTTTCAGTCTTTTGAAAGGGGTTTTTGAGTATTTTTGTGTCTTTTTTTTTTTTTTTTTTTTTGGATAGGGAAGAAGAACTGTCTGCTATATTGACTAGGAAAGAAGAATTTTGTTAGGAGTGTTGAGCTGTTGTCTTAGCTCCATTTTTCTTTTCCTTTCTATGGAAAATCAACAACACTATGACAAAAGCACATTTTAAGATAAAATGCTTATTTGGCGCATCCTTCCACCATTGCAAGGCAGTTAAGGCAGCAAGAACTTGAAGCAGCTGCTACTCATGTTTTATCTGCAGCCAAGAGGTAGAGAACATTGAGTACGGCATGCCAGTTAAATGTGCTTTCTCTACACTTACACGCTGCACAAGTCCCTGCCTAGAGAATCGTACCACCCACAATGGACAGGTCTTCTCACACAAATTTACTATAATCTGGACAATCCCTGCAGATATTCTCACAGGTCAACTTGATTGGACAATATCTCACTGAGGCTTTTCTGAGATATATCTAGATTGTATTAACAATTAAAAGCAATCTTCGTATATGTTTTTGTTTTAGGCTCATCCATTGTTTTTTAATCAAAATTGTTTGAGATAAAAGAAAAAAGGTACAAATAAACTCTAACCTCCTTCTCAACTCTATGTATCCCTTATTTGACCTGAGTATATTTACTGGGTCAAGTTACTATGTAATCAGTTATATAAACCATTTTTTAATTTTATTAATATACTTTTCCTTAAAAATACGATCTTCCTGAAGATAACATTCAATTTCTACAGATTTATAGTTATTTAACTTCTTGTTTTATTGCATACATTTCATTAATGTCATACTTATCCTTTGGAAGTTCTCTTCTGCATACTTTAAAATACTATTTTTAATGACCTTAAAAATACAAATAACACTCACTCAATAAATAAAAGAAGCAAGCACCAGTAAAACAAAATCTTGTCTACAGGGACTGTAGAACTCAGACGGTTCGTTTCTTGTGCTATGCTGCCGATACATGGAATGTGGTGCTAAAAATTTTACCACAGTAGTGCATAGAAAATCAAGGCAGTAATTCATGATGATCTCTGTGTGTGTGTGTGTGTGTGTGTGTGTGTGTGCGTGTGTGTGTGTGTGCATGTGTGTGTGTTCATATGGAAACATATATGTCATGACTCAGGTGCTTTCAGGCATTGGTTGGTTGGTTGGTTGGTTGGTAGGTTTTTGAGAAATGGATTCTTATTTTCCTGGGACTCTCTGACAAGCTTGATTGGGCTGCCCAGGTAGCCGCAGTGAACCTGGGCATCTTCAGTCCTGGTGTGACAAGTGTGTACGACCACAACTGACTTCCATTATGTGGGATTAAACTAAATATATATATATATATATATATATATAGATAGATAGATAGATAGATAGATAGATAGATATAGATATAGATATAGATATAGATATAGATATAGATATAGATATATATGAATTAAACTCAGGTCCTCAGGCTTACAAAGCAAGCGTTTTATGAAATAAGTGATCTCCCCAGCCCTACATCAAATCTCTCTTTTACGTTTTTTATTTTATTTTTGAGATTATAATATAATTACTAACCTCTCTCTTCCCTTTTCTCCTTACGGACCTCCTCATGTATCCCCTCCTTGCTCTCTTTCAAATTCATATTCATAGCCCCTTTTTAAAAATTGTTGCCACATGCATATATATATATGCTGGTCCTGGTTGTGACTCATGGGCATTATAGCTGGGTAGGACAGCTGGTTGCTTACCTCCTCTGGAAGATTGCATTGCACCTCCAGGTACCATGAAAGCTAGTCTTCAAGGAAAAGCCATTTAGGTCAGCTCTAGTCAGGGACTTCTGAGCCCCGTGTCTGAAATCCATGGTGGCTTCAGCAATAGGGACTTACTTACCTCTTGTAGGCAACCAAGGGCAATATCAATTGACTGTTTTCGAGAGTCTGTTGGATACCCCCTAATCAACAACTCTATAAAGAAAGCTTTTCAGGCCTGGTACTGGGATGTTCTTTGGTGGTTATTGGATCTTGAAGGGAGCATTGTCAGCCCAAATAGGAAAAATTTTCTTTTATCTATGTATATGGGTGTGTGTGCATGTATATGAAATTATATATATAATTTACATGTTATGTAAAGTTTTTAATGAATAATAGAATAATTCATTATGATTTTCAAAAATTCTTACTGTTATTTTACTATCATCCATCCTTCGGCATTTATCTACCTCCCCCTTCCCTAAAGACCCCCCTTTTCCCATTTCCTTGAACAGATCACTTGTACCCATCTATTCCCTTCTCTGTTCTTTTGATGCCTGTTATCATTTATTCTGCTTTAAATAGTTTTGACAACATGATATTTTATTCATGTAAATTTATAAATAACTTTTGTTAATTAGAAAAATTTTATCACTTTTAAATATTCCTTTCCATTTCTGGCATATTCATATAGGGGACCATTGTACACTCTGAAACAAATACTGAATACTTGTCACAAATAGTTTTATTTTGTTGGTTAGGTATTAATATTGAGAGTGTGAAAAAGAAGACATTTCATTTATTTATCTAAAATGTTAGTAATAAAGATTTGGAAGTTATAAAATTTCCATGTGTTAGCTGTATTTTCTAAACAAATGATATGGTGAAATGAGAGCCATTGTTCACATATTTTTAGCTCCTAATGTCTGAATTAACTGAAGGCAGCTTTTATATTTTCCTAAGATATCAGAGCTCTGAAGATGCTCAACAATGATGGAAATTTAATCATGTACATAGTGTGCAGTGATCACTCAGAATGTTTGATACTCTGTCTTCTTAAGCATTTATCATTTACCTCAGTTTGGAGCCTTTGAGCTCCTTGGTTATTATCAAAATACCCAATTAGATATTTATGGATTAATATATTTTAATGAGCATTATTTTCCTTTATAACATAATCAAAATTTACCAAATAACATGAAACTCACAGGAAGTAAAATATATAAGTGAAAATGAGTTAACGTTTTAGGTTTGCGGTCTACATTTGAATGTTGCTTTTCCCACTTCATCAGAATTCCCCTGTCAGATGGGAACAACATATCAGGGACTTCTTTCTGTTTTGTGCTGTGAGGTATTTGCTGTGTTGCCTTCTCTTTGTTCTTCCAAACCCTTTTTTTTTTTTTATGGCAACCATGATACCAGCATCTCCTAAATCTCTGCCCTGCTTCACTATAAATGGACAGGAATTATCTTTATTGAAGGAGAAGAAAATGTTTTGAAACTGATTTATGGGGGTTATGGAGAAAAATATGCTCAGCATACAATATGTACAGAAAATGTCCTCATCATGTAATCACCATGTGAAATGATTAATAAAAAGAAGACTTTAAAATCGTATAAAAACCCATTTATCATGATGGATTTTCCCAATCAAGTTTTAAACATTAATATCTTACTATTGTGCTTTAGCACTGTATAATTACATGCATATTGGTACCCATTAGTCATCCAACCTTTATACTGATTCCTTTGACTTCTAGCAATCACTACCCTGATTTTTCTTCTATGAAAGCAACATGTTTAGTGTCCACATATGAGTGATAACGTGGTATGTGTCATGCTATGTCTGCTTATTTCACCTTATCTAACCTCCTCCAATTGCATCCAATTTTGAATTTTATAGTTTGTATGGATGAATAATAGTCCTGTTGTGTATTGCGATGGCACCCTGAGTTTCCTTTGTCCTTCCATCCACCCACCAACATCTTGATTGATTCTCTTGCCTAACTAAGTAAACACAATAGTACAGATATGTCTTCCAAATATTTTTTCCATGTGTTGGCCTCATTTCCAGTGCATATACACCTAGAAATGCATTAGTTGAGCCATGTGATGGTACTACATAAAATCTTTTGAGAGCTTTCTGTATTATTCTCCATATGATTGTACTAATTTATATTCCTAACAACACTGTATCAGAGTTTCTTTTCTCCTTATGCTCCCCTGCCTTGTAATATTTTGTCACACCATTCCAAATCAGTTCTACCATCTTGGGACCAAGTATTCAAATGTATAAGCCTGTGGAGGCTGTTCTCATTTGAACCACCACAAAAGCTAGGTCAAAGCCATTTCAGTCTTGTGAGGCTTGAAATGGTCTTGCTTCCACTAAATTGAAATCTTTTGACAATTTTTAAAGCATATTAAAAAATACTTGTTTGATGGGGGTTACGATAGGGTATGTTTTAAAATTTGATATTCGCTGATGAACCTACCTGCTCTCACACTGACAGAATGTGAATCATGGGTCACACATCTGAGACAGAGCTTGTTAGCTAGCTTTGGGATATATTGAGAGAAGGGTAAACCATGAGACAGTGTGTTCAGAAAGATAATGAAAGCCAACTTGCTTAGAGTCATCTGAAGAAACTTTTCTCCATTGCTAAAAATCCACAAGCAGTTATGCCTTTCTACCTTCTACTGTACTGTGGCTTTTATCTTGATAATGCTTTTAATATCTCTATCATGCAAGTTTCCAGTGATTTCACTGCTGCCAAAGCAATGACCTCTTCTCACATTTTTTGGTAACTATGCCTGACATTATGCATGGCTTGCAATTTATTATAAATAAAAATACCCTTTATAATTTAAAGACATATGCCATTATTATTTTTCTGTGTTTGTTACACATTTCTAATTGCCTTTTCCTCTTTGCTTCTCCCAACTCTTTGTTTGTCTTGTCTACTGTCTCATTTCAGCTTCTCTTGTCAAAAGAAGCTTATTCCTGCAACTTTACGTTTCATTTTTTAACTGTCCTGAATGATGCTTGAAAAAGTTAAAAAAAAAATGTTATTTGCCACTGAGAGATCAAATACAATTCTTGTTGAGACTGGCAATTTTCCTTGTTTCATTGTTTGAAAATTCTCATTTCCCAACCTATACATTAATTATTTCCTTCAGTTTTTAATTCATATATAACTATATAACTAACCACTATATTTTCAAGACTAGGCACAGTGTTGTGTGTCTGTAGTGCTAGCAACTGGGAGGGTAAAAATGGGACGTTCAAGAGATTAATACTAACATTAACTATGTCACAAATTTCAGGCTAGCCTGGGTTTACAAGGAAACAGTGTATTAAAAAATACAAGTATGGATGTAGATGTGAATTTATCCCCAAATACCAGTTTGCATGATATGTCTTAGAAAGAATGTAAAAATTCAAGTGTGATATTAGAAAATTTATCTTTCAGGTGGTTTAGAATCTTTGAAATACCTTCAGCAACTAACTGTGGACCACAATCAGTTAATTAGCACTAAAGGTCTATGTGAAGCACCCACCATCATATACCTGGATTGTTCACATAATCACCTTACTGACGTTGATGGCATTGGAAATTGTGGATTGCTCCAAATAGTAAAGTTGCAGGGAAATTACCTAAGAGAGGTAAATTATTTAAAGTAACTGATGTCTGTAACTAATGCAATATCTTTCTTCTAATTGAAATATCTACCATACATTTTGAAAGCTATTTGAATATTATTTCTTTATTTTTAATTAATCAACTATATGTTATTTCTAAGTTACCTTTTTTATTTTTTATTTTTTGGTAGCCTATATTAATTATACATAATAATAGGTTTCATTATGCTATTTCCATACATGTGCACAATATATTTTGACCATATTTACAAAACACATTACCTTCTCTTGTCCACTTCCAGCACCTGTTATTTCCCTTTGGAACTGGATGCCCTCTTGTATCATTTCTTTTGTAGGTGTTGGGGGGGGTAGGAAGGGAGAGAGAGGGAGAGAGAAGAAAGAGAGGAAAAGAGAGGACAGAGAGAGAGGAACTCCATTCAGTTTCATTAGGGCTGTGAACAGGAGTATGGCTAGAGAATTTTTTTTCCAGGAGCATGTAAATACCACTATTTACTGCATAGAAATTTTCAGAGAAGGGTAAGGCTCCAGAGGACATTTCCGATTCCATGACTAGGTGTTAACAAGCCTAACTTTCAGATCTTTTGCATGTTATCAGAGCTGCTACTCATTCAAGAATGTAATAGCCATGTCATGCCCTGAAGATAGTGTTCCAAATGCTTGACCTCATTCCCTCCAGTCCCAACATTCTTTTGTTCCTTTTGAGATGGTCTGTGAGCTTTGGATGGATATTATAGATATCCCATTTATGGCTCAGCGTTCCTCTTACATTGATCAGTTATGAGTCCCTACAGGCACCACTGTAAAACAAAGTTTCTCTGAAACTGATGGCAGTAATAGTATATGATAATAAGCTTAGTTATTGAGAAGACATTTTTGAAAGGCACCTCATGCTTAGTTAACAAAGTAACAGCATCATCTTCCCCATTAGAACTTATGAACTTGTCGTCCATGGGGTTTATACCAGGTTTACCATACCAGGCAGGAATTTTCTCCTGTAGAGGAGGCATCAGATACAACCAGAAAGCATTTGTTTGCTCCAATAACAGAGTTGCCACTGTTGAACTACTGGGCTCAAACCACTTGTGAGTATTGTTGAACACAGGTGAACACTGAGTATGAGGGTTAATGACAGTTCTCCCCAAGAAGCCTGTATAGTATTTTGCAACAGGCTGGAGGCGAGATAAACAGCAAAGAAGGTTCCAGCCCAGTTCCAGTTTTATTTCTTTATGTCATGCAACCAAGGCAGATGGAGTCTTTATCAATAGGTCCTTCACCAGCTAGTTCTGGTAGGCAGTCAAGAACAGTGGCAATTGCCCATATTGTTTAGAGGCCAAGAACATGTAGAGGGGAGCCTCCTGGCACTAGGATTTTCATTGAATAACATTTAGCTTCTGTGAACAACTTTATCTAACTACATAGGTACCATCAATAAAAACTAATTTCTGTTTTTGATTGTATTTCCTTATGATTTTTCCATGTATTTTTACTTTTATCTGACCCTCTGCCCAATGCAGTCCCCCAGCCCATTTCCTTGCCTCTGTCCTGCTTCTGGTTTAAACCTTTCTAACCCCAGCATCTCACCTTTCATGCTTGTATCCTTACATTCTATTACCCTCTCTTAAATATCTTCCCTGCTCATTGACCCCTTTGCATTATTTTGAGTTTTTATCCATTTAGGAAAAACTCCAAATGCTTATAGTGTGTTATAAATATAGTTTAAGATAAGATTCTCAGAATATGGTTTGAGAGATGGCTCAGTGGTTAAGAGCACTGGCTGTTCTTCCACAAGGTCCTGAGTTCAATTTCTAGCAACCACATGGTGGCTCACAACCATCTATAATGAGATCTGGTGCCCTCTTCTCGAGTGCAGGCATACATGCAGGCAGAACACCGTATGCATAATAAATAAATCTTTGAAAAATTATACAGCTCATGGATTTTTGGAAAAAAAAAGATTTTCAGAGTACTAAACTATAGCATATCATAATATTTCTGTTTCACTAAGGTACATAAGTTGGACCACATTTATCTATTATTGAGATTAAATTGCACTTTGTCATGAAACGTCTTTTATAAATACTATCAAAAATAGTAAACCTAATTAGTAGGCATTTTATCCATACTGAAAGACTGACAATATACTTTGAATTATGGTTTGTTGCTTATCAGAATGTATCTCTCTTACAAGCATTGGTAGAATCTGTACTTTTCAATTTGGTTACAAAATATTTTGCCTGTTACCAAGTAACGAAATACATTTAATTGTAGCCTCCATCCTTAAAGAACCATGTTCTGCTTAGAGAACTGCATCTGGATGACAACAGCATCTTGAACGTGGATGGACTTTCTTCATGTTGGCTGCCTTTACTGCAAGATCTGAGTATCTCTCAA
The DNA here is from genome assembly GCA_902168415.1 of Peromyscus melanophrys. Lineage (NCBI taxonomy): Eukaryota > Metazoa > Chordata > Mammalia > Rodentia > Cricetidae > Peromyscus > Peromyscus melanophrys. The sequence goes on along the minus strand of CABHPR010121733.1, from coordinate 13,838 downwards.
AACAGGTGAAAATACATTTTATTTTAGGAATAGTTCTTTAAAATTGCTGTGTGATGTACATAAACTGGAACAATTGGGATTCCTGCAATTAAATTGGGGTGCATCAAAATAAATCAGCACACAAGATACAAATATAACTATCTAGAGTTTTAAAAAAAAAATAAAGTGACTGACTTACCTGAGGCTCTCATTAAAATTTTATAAGTTTATTCTCCTCATTTTGTTTTCTCTCAAAAATATACTTGTAGAAACATCTCAGGGCACGTTTGTTTATGTTTATAGAGAATTAGTCTTTGGAAAATACAGAGTGTAGGAAATTCAATTCTGAGGGATGACTCACTCTTTCAACTGGTATTTATTGTCAGAAAACAATGGTTTTTAATCTTCGCTCAATTTGCTTGTCATTTGTACTTGTTAAAATGGGTTTCCATTTGAATTCCAAAAGTATATAAAATAGTAACACTTAAAATATCTTGACATTAATAAAAGTACCTGCATCTAAGGACACATTAGAGACAATTTAACATCTGGATCATTGAACAGAATTATTGTGTAAAGTCAAAATATAACTGCAGTATGTGTTATTCTGTCTTTCTGTGCTTAATATTTCACTGAAACTTGTTCACTCTAATATGATTACTTTATTAATCACAGATATATGGAGTAAGGTGGTTGGACCACCAATATCAAGAAATTACCTCTTTGAGTTACAAGATGTTTACAAGACATGTGAGAAAGGACAAATGAGTGCATGTTTATAAACAACACAAAACTAATCTCTCAGTCTTTGCCAAGTAGTGCTCATATTTTGAGCATGTTTGTATCAAATGATTTAACACAGAGGTATTAATCTTTGAAAATTAAAAACTGAATACACATCTTAAAGTCCCATTAGAGTGTTGTTATCATATCTAAATTGTGAAAGCTGATTTGCATTTAAAAAGACATTATTTGGATTTGAAATAAGTCCCTTCATGTGAAACAACATATGTACTTCAGACCTACATGAATGCATAGGATCATTGTAACAAATACAGTCTCCAAGTGAAGTGATCAGTTATGCCTTGGACAAATGTAGTAAACCATATATGAGTGGGCACAACACACATACAGTAGTACTTCTCCAACTACATTTCTAATACTAGAAAACATTTAAATTTAGAAAATCATAGAAGAACATCCTTAGTTCTTTGACTGCTTTAAGCCACAATGAAATATTCTTTTCCTTCAAAATTAAAATGATCATAGGTAATAAGCTTTGGCTTTGCCATTTTCAGGTGATTTTCACATATCAATCTGTTGAAAGAGAATTATTCAACTTGACCAATTCAGTTCTTGGAATTGATAATGATCACTGGAATAATTACTCCCAATGATTATTATTTGTAATTTTGTCTACTTAGATATCACATTTGATTACTGAAGTTGGCCTTGTTATTTTTGAGAGCTATAACATATGTTGTAACCTTTAAAAACTTCTTAGAGATAGAAAAATTTAACCATTGTAGCTTGTCTGTACAAAATGTCATTCAGACTAAAAAAGCCAAATAACATTTGTGGCTCCTTGATCTTATAAAAAAAACACTATGCATGTATTTATAGCATAGGGGTAGAGAAAAAACTGTTTAGGGATGGAGGGGGCAGGTAGGTATGTGGGTGTGGAGGTAGGTGAGGAACAAAGTCAATGTACATTGTATATCGTTATGAAAATGTTCTTATGAAACAGAATTATTTACAATGAATATACAGCGATTATGTTATGTAGAATTATTATTACATGCACCAGATTGAATTTTTATAATACTATCATATATTTAAATATATTTTTATACTATCAGATCCTTTGCATATGTCAGCACATGCTGTTACTAAAGCAGAAGATATGGAGGCACCCAAAGAAAGGAAATTATTTCCTAATGGAATAATATATAAATAATCTCAAGGCTTAGTTTTTTTTTTTTCCACAGCAGATTTATTTCTTTAGCTATGATCCATGCTACAGTGTTCTGTCTGTGCACTGTTGCAGAGCCACATAGCGGATGTTAAAATTCAGATAGGCCAGTTCAGGTTTGTGGTTTGAATCTGTGAAAAACCAGTCATTTGGCCTTAAGCAGGTCTTTTCATTGACTGAGACTTAACTTCTTCTCAAGTGCCAAAAAGCAGCTATTGCCTACCTTCTGATACAAAATTCTAGCTGTCATCCACATAGGAAATGCATGTGATTCCATTTCAGAAATCTCTGAATTTAAAATGCATACGTTAAAATGCACTTATACAGACATCATTGGGATTTGTAATTAGGATACTTTTACAATGTATATATTTTCTTTGATTTTTTTGGTAACTTTCCATCACAAGGAAGAGATTATACACCCACATATTTTCTTTCCAAGCAAATGGAATACATATAAAGAGTGGTACTTAGTGAATATTGTTTGGAATACTTGTTTCATCCAGTCTTCTGTTTTAAATTTTCATTAGGACATGTGACTGGTTTAAGTTTGACTCAGAAGAGTTCTAACTAGAAGACTCTCTGCCTATATAAACTGTTCTCCTTCCAGGGAGACCCTAAGTGGGGGCAGAGTGGAAACTTACCCATTGGGTGCTCAATGTACAAATCTTTGCATTTTTGTCGTCTTTGAAATTTATATCTTTTAATGCCCAGGGCTAATGTGACAAGGTCAAGTCGTATTAGGTTTTCACTAATGTCCCTTTGTCTTTCTGGTTTGAATTTTCTTGGAAAAAAATATTCATGAAATGTCAGTAAAGGGAAAAACTATAAACGTTTGGGAAAAAGGAACCTATGATCAAATTTCTACCATCACAATGAATAGTCATGAAGATTCATGAATAGCCAGTTTTCTTGATTAAAATTTGAAAAAAAGGACAATTTACAAATCATAATTTTAAAAGAATGGCTATATGAAGAGATAAAAATATAGTATTACAGAGATATTTTACCATAGCAAATATTTATTTAAACAGATTTTTTTAAAGAAAGTCATACTGTTTTTAAATGTCATTGATTGTTTTCTCTTGATGTTTCCAATATATGTCGCCATGTAGCATTAGAAGTACACAAAATATTCTGAAGAAAAGAAAGTACCATATCATGAAGAGTGAACTAATTCATTAGCTATTGAAAAATTTTATTAGAAATACAAAGATTTAATATTAAGATGTAGCAAAGTTACAAACATAATTTTTGTTAAGTGCTTTTGTGCTATAACTTGAAGAATCAACATTTCATATCTGCAAAATTATCAAGTACACATTCAGGATGGAAACACGATAAGATGAAGACTTAAATCCAATAATTACCTACCCACGATGTTTCAATTTTGCCTGTCTCCCTTCTCCTTTCCTCCAACCACCCCCACTTCTTCTCTGTCTCTCATTTGTTTATCCTGTCTTCTTCCTTTGCTTCCTGTCACATCCATGGGACATTTAAGTCAATTTTATTCTTATGTGGTACAGAGAAGGGTTTGTAGTTCTCGTGTTTTTTCTTATTTTCTTTTAGTATTTTTTATTCTACACTCTGTCACCCATTAGACTCTCTTAAAGAAGTGGTAGTGTACTACACTTAAAGAATGGTTATATTGTGCTTAGGAGCGAGGACAGTGAGAGGTATTTTCTTGTAGCCTCATTATTTCGTGTAGGTTTCATCAGCAGTATCTTCTTTCCCTCTACTAATGCAGAACAGGGTAGAACAAGGGAGGAGTCAAGGTGCACACAAGGGTGAGTCTGTGCCAGACACCGTGAGGCTTTCAGCCATGGTGCTGCTGTGTGGCCTCTGACCTTGGAATAATAGTTATAATAGTTTTAAACACATACACACACACGAGAGCGAGAAGAGAGAGAAACAGAAATAGAGAAATGACAGAGTTAATAGTATTAGACTCAACTCTTCTTTAGCTGAATGTTATGATGAACAATTACAGAATTCCCCTACTAATAGGGAGAATTAGCTACAAAGGTGTTTCAGGTTTCATAATAATGAGTTCATGCAAATAAGTTTTTGCATTACTTAAAGATTCAGGTAAACTGGTTTTGATTTTAAATTGCAAAAAGCTATGTTTGTGCGTTATTATGCAACAAATATTTGACTTGTCTCCATTAGAAATGTCAATCAAGATAAAATTTGTTTGCCTTTCACAGCTTTTACATGATATATATATATATATATATATATATTATATGTTAAGTATCATTTATTTTTTGCTTGAAAATGAGTTCTTAATGACCATTATGATATGGAAAATGAATAAAAGAAACTTTGTAAGCATCAATAATTTCACTATTACATTTAGTATAAATGAATTATGAAAATATGTACTTTAAATATTTTATTTCTGGCCAGCTTAAATCCATTCTATTAATATAAAATTTTATAGTATTATTCCTGTTGGATATCGTGTTTCTATGTTAAGCATATTTCCAAATCTGAACTAAGCACAATACAATGTTGGGTATTTATATTGATGGTAACTTAATCTAGTATAAAATACTTTTATTAAAACAATAATGAGTCTAATTAGTTATTCTATTAAAAGTGATTTTTAAAAAGGTTTGTATGTATACACACACACACATATATATGTATATATATATACACATATATATGTATATGTATACATATATATATATATAACTTATTGAGTCTGGTTTTGTTGTTTGTGTGTAGTATATAGTTTCAAGGTTGACAGTCTGCATTGGACAATGAATAAGGGGACTGTACCCTGGGAGAAGCTAATTCTCCTTCCAGCAGTCATTAGTGGCCTCTAGATTTTTGTCTAGGAGTGGAACCCTGAAAAGGTTTCCATTTCCATGTTAAAATGTCCATTGAGTTTGCCATCTTCCAATCTTGTTTGTGTGACTGTTAGTAGGAGAAACTGTTTCATAGCCTATTCTAGTTCTTATAATCTTTCTGAAGCCTTTTTAGGATGTTCCCTGAGCCATAGAGTCTGTAGAGGTGATGTAGATGTATCCTTTGGAGCTGGGCTCCTCATGACTTATTTATCTCTGCACTGTGACCAGTTGTGATCTATACACACACACACACACACACACACACACACACACACACACACACACA
>CABHPR010121732.1:30387-43919 GCA_902168415.1 Peromyscus melanophrys | reverse complement strand
CACACACACACACACACACACACACACACACACACACACACACACACACACACACACACACCATTTTAGACCAGTTACCTCATACAGCAGGATAAATGTTCCCTCCAGAAGCCATAGACTAAAAATCCCCAGGGCCAAGTTGGTTTAACTTGCTTGGATTTTTTGTCAGTTCCTCCAGTAGGCCCTGCATCCCAAGGGATAGCTTTCATTGTCTTGGAAGTTGCTGTGCAAAGGCAAAGGAGAAAAAGTATAAGCAGTTTTTTCCAACTGTGAAGGCAGAGAACTACAAAAATAGCATGGGGACGATATCTATAATGGTGTAGTATTGGTATTAGTATCATGGAGTTAACCACAGCTATCTAGTTAGACACAAAGCCAACCTACTAGGAGGAAATTCAAGCATATCAATTCCTTCAGTATTTCTTGCAATTTTAGGAACTCTTTCAAAGATTGTTTGCCTCAGGGCTGGAGAGATGGCTCAGTCATTAAGAGTGCCCATTGTGCTTGCAGAGGACCCTGGTTCAGTTCCCAGCCACTACCATGGGTGGTTCACAACAAGCCTGCTTCAGCAGGATCCCATGCCCCATTCTATCCTCCACAAACACCTGCAAACAAGTAGTGCCCACAAACTCATGCAGGAGATAACATGTACAATAAACATAAGGAAATGTGTATTAAGGTTTATTTGCCAAAATATTTGAATAAATATTTTGTGTTTTCAACTTTTGGATTCTTTATAGGAGACTAATCATAGTTTTTCATTCAGTGTTTTCAAGATGTGCTTCATCATCTTTTTGCTTTGTTTCTAGCAATGCATTTACTCTCATTCTCGGTGCTCTTCTTCTATAAATAGTGTGCTGTGTTATGGTTACAATAATGATTTTTCTCTTCATTACTGGTTGATAGCAATTCAATTTGAGTAGCAAAGGATCATTCATGCCTTTAAGGAAAGAATTCTTTTTACTGCTAGACTTGTGAGTTTTTAATTCTCATCAAATTAGGAGAAATACAATCTACCTCATTGTTCAATCAGCCATGTATACTTTTGCCTCCTCTGCTTTACCCCTTGCAAACTCCTATAACATGCATATTTTGCTGCTACAAACAAATTGTCATTTTTTTCCTGAGCTGTTTCATTAGAGTGGTAGATCTTTCTTTATTTCATTTTGATTAAGATTTCTTGTTATTCTATTGGATTATAAATATTCTATTCTGCAATGTCTAGTTTTTGTCCACTGCTACTTTATTTCAGAGCCCAAGTGTGGATTTTTAAGTCCATTAAATTGTTCTTCATTTATGAAACTTAATTTTCATTGAATACATATGTGTATTCATGTACATAAATGTATGTTGTGTTTGTGTGTGAGGGTGCATGATAGATTTCATATCTTTAATAGTTCTCTTTAACTTTTAGATAACTAATTAGAATTATAGCATCTATGTTAGTAACAGAAGTTCTAGTTTTCTGTGTCTACATCTGTTGTTACTTCTGAGTCGCTTTTGTTTGTTTTCAATTTTTTCTCCTCAAGAGGATTATATGCCATATATTTGGTAAGGTTTGGCCAGTAAGGTGCTATAGCCTTTATCTTACTGAATATTAAGTATTTTCACAACCTTATAAAATATTCTTGAAATTTATTCTGTCAGGCAGTTACCTATAAGATTAGTTTACATTTGGGGTTTATTTTTAAATTTATTAAAGTGGAATAATTTTGTTTTTCTAAATAAAATAATTTCTCTGTGTTAAGGAACGAACATTTGAGGTCTTATATTAATACTCCTATGGAATAAGAGCTCCTGCTTTCTAAAATTTGAGGGTATGTGCTTCCTTCCTCCCTCCCTCCCTCCCTCCCTCCCTTCCTTTTTTTCAGTTCTTCTTTCATACAGTGCATCCCGACTGTGGTTTCTCTTCCCTCCACTCCTCCCTGCTCCTCCATGCACACCTTCATCTCCCCCAGATTCACTCCTTCACTGTTTCTCTTCAGAAACGAGCAGTCCTTCCAGGAATATCAACTCTTCGTGGAATTACAAATCACAACAAGACTAGGCAAAACCCTTCATAGCAGGGCTGTGTGAGTCAACATAGTATGACGAAAATTTTATGGTATTTTAAGAACATGTGGGATAAAATAGGTGTTCTACATAATGTTGTGAAAGAAAATTGAGCATCATCAAAATTTACATACTTTGCACTTCAATTAAAATTTTTCATGTGAGAAAAATGCTAATACAACAAATAAATTTTACCTAGTATGTATGAATAACTCATAATATTGGACAGCAAATGTGAAAACAATATTTGCATAAATATTCTTAAAATAATAAGGGAAATAGAGGCAACCAAGCTTATAAAACCACACTTTCAATTATTTATCTAGTTAAAAGATAATTAAAGCAATGGTACTTCTTCACTATGCTTCTACAATCCAGCTACTATTAAAATAGCTGCAATCATGAAGAAAAGGATCCCACAAGCAGACAAAAGAGTCAGGGACACCCCCACTCACAATGTTATGAATACCACAAAAACACCAAGGTAACAACCATTACATGTTTGCAGAGGACCTAACACAGTCCCGTGAAGGCTCTGTGATTGCTACTTCAGTCTCTGTAAGCCCCATGAACCCCATGAGCTGCACTTAGTTGATTTTGTGGGCCATGTTCTCCTGGTATACTTTACCCCTTTGATTCCTACAATTCTCCAACCGCCCTCCCACAGGATTCCCCAAGCTCCAAGAGAAGGGACCAGATGGAGATTTCCAGTTTGGGCTCTCTCTGCCTAGTGTTTGGCTGTGGTTCTCTGCATTTGCTCCCATCAGCTGCTGGAGAAAGCCTCTATGATGACAGTTGGGCTAGGCAGAAATTTATGAATATAGTAGAAAAACATTAGGAGTAATTTTATTAATTTTTTTTTTTCTATCCTAGGTCACTTGCAATATCCAGGCTCCAGTTTCGGGACATCCTGGCAGTGTCATCCATGGTTCCCTTTAGTGGCATGGGCCTTAAATTAACCAAGTTACTAGTTGTCCCTCCCACAAGTTCTGTTCCTCCGTTGCCCCAGCACATGTTGCAGGCAGCATAGATTGTAGGTGGAAGGTTTATTGGCTGGGATGTTTTCCCAGTCCCACCACTGCAGGTTGCGTGGTTACAGAAGATATCCCATTCAAGTTTTTTATCTCCCATTGCTAGGTGTCCTCGCTAGGTTCACCCCTGTAGAATCTTGTGAGTTTATTGTGTACTAGATTTACACATCACCCCTTAAATGCCCTACAATCCCAATTGTCCCTCTTCTATTGTCTTCCTCCATTCCTTCTCTTGCCTGATCATTCCTGTTCCAATTCTCATCTGCCCCTAGTCCACCCAGAAAAATCTATTCTATTTCTCTTGCCCAGGGATATCCATGTATTCCCCTTAGAGACTTCGTTGTTACTTAGCCATTCTGGATCTGTGGATTGCAACATGACTATCATTGACTTAAGAGATAATATCTACTTATAAGTGAGTACATGCTATGTTTGTCTTTCTGGGTCTGGGTTACCTCAGTCAGAATGATTTTTTTCCTATTCTATCAATTTGTTTGCAAATTTCATGATGTCATTTTTTTAACAGATGAGTAATACAAAATTGTATAAATGAACCACATTTTCTTTATCCATTCTTCTGTTGAGAGACATATGGATTATTTTCAGTTTTTGGCTATTATGGATAAAGCCATTATCAACATAGTTGATCAAGTGTCCTTGGTAGGATGGAACATCACTTGGTTATATGCCCAAGAATGCTATAGATGAGTCTGGAGGTAGAATGATTACCAGTTTTCTGAGGAACTACAGTTTTGATTTTCATAGTGGCTGTACAAGTTTTCTCTCCCACTAGCAATGGAGCAGTATCCCCCTTGCTCCACATCCTTACCAGCATGAACTGTCACTTGTGTTTTTGATGGTATCCATTCTGACAGATGTAAGATAGAATCTAAAGTAGTTTTCATTTGCATTTCCCTGATGGCTAAGGATGTTGAACATTTCTTTAAGTGTTCCTCAGCTATTTGAGATTCCTCTATTGCAAATTCTCTGTTTAGATCTGTATCCCATTTTAATTGGAATTTGGGGTTGTTGATATTTAGTTTCTCCAGTTCTTTATATATTTTGGATATTAGCCGTTTGTCAGACGTGGAGTTGGTGAAAATCTTTTCCCATTCTGTAGGCTGCTGTTTTACCTACTTATGGTGTCTTTTGCCTTACAGAAGCTTTTCAGTTTCATGATGTCCCATTTATTAATTTTTGATCTTAGTGTCTGCCCTGTTGGTGTTCTGCTCAGGAAGTTGATCATCTGTGCCAATGACTTCAAGGCTATTCCTCACTTTTTATTCAGGTTGAGTGTATCAGGTTTTATGTTGAGGTCTTTGATGTACTTGGACTTGAATTTTGTACAGGGTGATTAAATAGGGGTCTATTTGTTTTCTTCTACATGCAGACATCCAGTTAGACCAGCACCATTTGCTGAAGATGCTTACTTTTTTTTTTCCAGTGTGTATTTCTGGCTTCTTTATCAAAAATCAGGTGTCCACAGGCATATAAATTTATATCTGGGTTTTGCATTCAATACCATGTATCGAAATGTCTATTTTTATGCCAGTATCATGTGTTATTTTTCATTGACATAGCTCTATAATACAGCTTGAAATCAGGGATGATGATACCTCTGGAAGTTCTATTGTTTTAGTTATTCTGAGCTGTTTTGTTTTTCCATGTAAAGTTCAGTATTATTCCTTTAAGGTATGTGTTGGAATTTTGATGAGTATTGCTTTGAATCTATAGATTGCTTTTGGTATGATAGCCATTTTTATTGTTAACCCTATCTATAACTTAGCATGGGAGATGTTTCCATATTATGATATATTCTTCAAACACTTGAAGTTTTTATCCTACAAGTCTTTCACTTACTTGATTAGTACTACTGCATGATATTTTATATTATTTGTGACTATTGTGAAACATTTTTAACTGATTTTTTTAGTACATTTGTCTTTTGTATATAGGAGGGCTATTGATTTTTTTAGTTAGTCTTCAGTCAGTTTACTGCAGGTGTTAATCAGCTGTAGAAGCTCCCTGGTAGAATTTTTTGAATTGCTTATAGGTACTGTCATATCATCTACAAATAACAATATTTCAACTTCTTCCTTTCCAGTTTGTATCACCTTGATCCCCTTCCGTTGTCTTATTGCTTTAGCTAAAGCTTCAAGTTCTGTATTGAATAGATATGGAAAGAATGGACATCCTCATCTTCTGCCTCATTTTAGTGGAATTGCTTTGAAGTTTTTCTCCATTTAATTTTATGTTGGCCATTGGCTTGCTGTGAATTCCATTTATTTTATTGAGATATGTTCTTTATATCGCTATTCTCATTAAGATTTTTGTCGTGGAAGGTGTTGAATTTTGTAAAAGGATTTTTGAATTTTGACATCTAATGAGATCATCATTTGTTTTTGTTTTTTTTTTCCAGTGGGTCATGTTCTTCTGGTGTGCCCCATTACCTCTGACTTCTACGATCTTCTCTGAGCTTCAGGCAGAGGTAACCATGAAACCCTCCAATTTAGACTCTGTCTCCCCCAAGTGTCTGGCTGTAGGTCCCTGCACATGCTCCCATCTGCTACCAGATAAAGCCTTTCTGATGATGACTGGAAAGGCACCAATCTATCAACATAGTTGACTATCATTAGGAATAATTTATTTTATTTTATTTTTTAGACCAGTTGTGTTTGGTTCTACCCTAAGTTTCTAGGCTATTCATTCTCTATATCCTGGCCATCCAAGTGTCTGATACGGGCTCCTTCTCATGGAGTGGGCTTCAATTTAAATGAGAAATTGGTTGTCCACTTCCACAAGTTCTGTGTAATCATTTTCCAGCACATTTTGTAGCCAGGACAGGTTGTAGTCAAAGGTTTTGTGGCTTTCATTAGTGTACACATTTCTCTTTTGTTAGGCTGCAGAGTACCCTCACACATCAAAGAGACTAGAAGGTGGAAGTGAAGGCTCCATGCACGCTTCAGTTGGACTTCTCTACATTCAATGAGCCGTGCGGATGTTGTCCTTGGCAATGGGGCCCTAAGGTCCGATTTCAGAGAGCAATACTCTATATAATCAGCAGCAAAGGATATTTTGGGAATCTCTACTGAAACCACTTGGCCAACAACTCAACAAAATGCAACACAGTCTGCCCACTGGAAGCTCTGGCAACTTACATGAGATAGCCAGTTCAGACTCCATATCCACCATTACTAAGAATCCACACTAGGATCAGTCTCAGAGATTCCACAGTTTCCACTGTAGTAAGTTTACACAGTTCCAGCCATCTCTCCAGCACTCTCTCCTTCAATTCTGTCTCTTTCCCCTGACCCCTAATCCCTTCTGCTCCCATCCCAACCAGCTCCCAGTTCACCCACAAAATCTTTTCTAGTTCTCCTTCCCCAGGAGATTCAAGTGTCCCCACTAGACCCTTCCACTTGAACTATTCTCTCTGGATCTACAGACTGCAGTTTTGTTATCATTTACCTAAAGGCAATATCTGCTTATAAAAAAATCCATATGATATTTGTCTTTCAGGGTCTGGGTTACCTCACCCAGGATGCTTTCTTCTAGTTTCATCCATTTGGCTGCAAACTGCATGATGTCATTTTTTTCAACAGCTGAATAATAATTCATTGTGTAAATGTACCACATTTTCTGTATCCATTCTTCTCTTGACAGGCATCTAGGTTGATTCTAGTTTCTGACCATTATGAATAAAGCCACTATGAACATAGCTGAGTAAGTGTTTCTTGTGGTAGGATAGAGTGTCATTTGAATATATGCACAAGAGAGGTATAGCTGTGTTTTGATATATATTGATTTCCAGATTTCTGAGGAACTACCATTCAGTTTCCATAGTGGCTGAATAACACTGCATTCCCATCTGGACTGGAGAAGTTTCCTTGCTCCACATCTTCACCAGCATGAGCTGTGACTTGTGTTATTGATTTTAGTCATTCTGAAAGGTGTAAGATGGAATCTCAATGTCATTTTGAATTGCATTTCCCTGAAGGACATACATAAGATTGAATATCAAAGAAGTTTTGATTTGTATTTCCCTAATGACTAAGGATGTTGAACATTGTTTCTTACCCATTTGGGATTTCTAGATGTATTTAAAATTATAACCCATTTTTAAAATAGGATTATTTGGTTTGTTACTGTCTAGTTTCTTGAGTTCTTTATATATTTTGCATATTAGTCCTCTATTGGATGTAGAGTTAGTAAAAATCCTTTCCCATTCTGTAGTCTGCTCTTTTGTCCTATTAACCGTGTCCTTTGCCTTACAGAAGCTTTTCAATTTCACAATGTTCCATTTATTAATTGTTGAACTTAGTGCCCGTGTTATCATTGTTCTGCTCATAAAGTTGTCTCCTATGTCAATGTGCTTAAGGTTATTCCCCATTTTCTCTTCTGTCAGTTTCAGTTTATTTGATTCTATGTTGATATGTTTAATCCACTTGGATGTACATGTTGTGCAGAGTGATAAATTGTAACGTGTTTGAATTTCTCTCCATGCAGACATCCAGTTAGACCAGCAACATTTTTTAAAGATGCTTTCTTTTTTTCCAGTGTGTATTTATGGCTTCTTTATCAAAAATCAGGTGTTCATAAGTGTGTGGTATATCTAGTTCTTCAATCAGTTCCATGGATTGACAGGTCTGTTTGTATACCAATACTGATATTTATTATTAGAGCTCAGTAATAAAATTTGAACTCAGGGATGGTGATACGGTGATATCTCCAGTATTACTTTTCTTTTTCAGGGTTGTTTTTGTTTTCTTTTTTCTTTTCTTTTTTTAATATTAAGTTGAGTACTGTCCTTTCAAGGTCTGTAGGAATTGTGTTTGGATTTTGATGATAATTGCATTGAATCTGCAGATTGCTTTTGGTAGGATGGCCATTTTTGCTATGTTGATCCTATCAATCAATGAACTTAGAAAGGAGGTCTTTCTTACTTCTGATATATTCTTCAATATTTTTTAAATTTAAAGACTTGGAATTTTTGTCATAACAGTTTTCCCTTGCTTACTTAGAGTCACACCAAGATATTTTATATTATTTGAAGCTATTGTGTAAGATGTTGTTTCCCTGATTTCTTTCTCAGTCTGTTTGTCATTTGTAAATAGGGAGGCTTCTGATTTTTTGAGTTAATCTTACATCCAACCACTTTACTGGAAGTGTTTATCAGCCGTAGGTATTATCTGGTGGAATATTTATTGGTACTTATGTGTACTATTTTATCTTCTACATGTAATAATACTCTGATTTTTTTTCCTTTCCAATTTGTATCGCCATGATCTACTTCAGTTGTACTATTGATCTAGATGAAGTTTCAAGTTATATTTGGATAGCTATGGAGAGAGTAGACAATGTTTCCCTGTTCATGAATATAGTGGGATTGCTTTGAGTTTCTCTCTATATATTTTGATTTTGGCTATAGCCTTGCTGTGAATTACCTTCTTCATGTTTGTCCCTTGTATCCCTAATCTCTTCAGGACTTTTATCATGAAGTGATATTGAACTTTTCAAAGGCCTTTTCTGCATCTAATGAGATGATCATGTGTTTTTCTTTCAGTTTCTTTACATGGTTGATTACACATGCTGATTTTAGTATATTGAACCATCACTGCATCTCTGAGATGAAGTCTACTTGATCGTGGTAGATGATCTTCATGCTGAGTTCTTGGATTCAGCTTGTGAGAATTTTATTGAGTAATCTCTGTTCAGACAGGAAATTTGTCTGTGATGCTCTTTCTTTGTTGAGTCTTTATGTGTTTGATTATCATGGTGACTGTGGCTTCTTAAAATGCATTGGGCAAAGTTACATTTTTTTTGTGATTTCTTCCCTATTTTGTGGAATAATTTGAGGAATACTGGCATTAATTCTCATTTGAAAGTCTGGTAGAAGTTTGTGCTAAAAATATCTGGCCCTGGGTTTTTTTCGGTTTGGGAGAAATTTAATGACTCCTTCACTAAGGGTTAAAGGTCTATTTAAATTATTTATCTGATCTTGATTTAGCATTGATAAGTGGTCCTTACTGAGAAAATTATCCATTTCTTTTAGATTTTCCAATTTGTTAGAGTACAGGTTTTTAAAATATGAGCCTATGATTTTCTGGATTTCTTTGGAGTTGTTTGTTATGTCTCCCTTTTCACTTCTGATTTTGTTAATTTGGATAGTCTCTTTCTATGTTTTAGTTAGTTTGGGCATGGGTTTGTCTATCTTGTTAACTTTCTTAGGAAACCAACTCTGTTTTATTTTGTGTGTTGTTCTCCTTGTTTCTGTTTTATTGGTTTCAACCCTCAATTAAATTATTTCTTGCAATATACTCCTCTTAGATGTGCTTACTTGTTTTTGTTCTAAAGATTTAAGGTATGCTGTTCAGATGTTAGTATGAGATCTCTCCAGTTTTTTTTATGTAGCCACTTAGAGCTATGAACTTTCCTATTAGCATCACTTTCATTATGTCCCATAAGCTTGGGCATGTTGTGTATTTTCATTGAATTCTAGAAAGTCTGTAATATATATATTTTTCTGTCTCAACTCGTTTTTCCTTTAATAGAGAGTTGTTCAGTTTTCATGAGTTTGTAAGCTTTGTGTTTTTTCTTTTGTTGTTGATTTCCAGCTCTAATCTATAGCGATCTGATAGGATGTGGGGAATTTTTTCAGTTTTCTCATAAATGTTAAACTTGCTTTGTGTCTGAGTATGTGGTCAATTTTAGTTGAACTTCACTGAGGTGCTTAGAAGACGGTATATTACTTTGTGTTTGGATGTAATATTCTCTGGATATCTGCTAGGTCTCTTTGGTTATAATATCTGTTAGATCCGGTATTTATCTATTTAATTTTGACTGGATTCCTGGGCAGTTGGTGAGAGTGGGATATTGAAGTCTCCCAATATCAGTGGGTAAGGGTCAATATATTACTGTGGCTGTACAGGTTTTTCTTTTACAAATTTGTCTGCCCGTGTGTTTGGTGCATAAATGTTAAGAATTTCAAAGTTCTTTTAGTGACATTTTCCTTTGATGGGTATGTATGTCCTTCCCTATCTCCTTTGATTAGTTTTGCTTTGGCATCTATTTTGTTAGATATTAAAATTGCTACACCAGCTTTCTTACTAGGTTTATTTGCTTGGAATATCTTTTTTCCCATCCCTTTACCTTGAGATAATACCTTTCCCTTCTTTTGGTTTTGCAAGTGCAAGATTATTTATTTCCTGAGTTATCATGGCTGTAGGTAACCTCTTTAGGGTGGAGTTTTCCTTCTAGCACTTTCTGTAGGGCTGCATTTGTAGATAGATATTGTTCAAATTTGACTTGATCATAGACTGTTTTATTTTCTTCCTCTATAGTGATTGAAAAATTGCTGGGTATAGTAGTCTGGGATGACATCTTTATTCTCTTAGCATCTACAGCACATCTCTCCAGGCCCTTCTGGATGGGTATAATTCTAATAGTTTTGCCTTTATATGTTACTTGCTCTTTTCCCCTTGCAGCTTTTAATATCCTTTCTTTGTTCTGTATCTTTATTGTTTTGATTATTATTTGGCAAAGGAACTACTCTTTTTCTGGTCCAATCTGTCCGATGTTCTCTATGGTTCTAGTACATTTGTAAGTATCTCCTTTAGGTTAGCAATATTTTCCTCTACAATTTTGTTGAAAATATTTTCTGGACTTTTGAGTTTGAATTCCTCTCCTTCCTCTATTCGCATTATTCTTAGGTTTGTTCTTTTCGTAGTGTCATAGATTTCCTATATGTTTTGTGTTTTGTGTAATGTTTTCTTTTACTGATGTTTTAAATTTCTATTGTATCTTCAATGCCTGAGATTCTCTCTTCCACCTGTTGAATTCTGTTGGTGAATTCTACACTTGAAATTCCTATTCAAATTCCTTGATATTTCATTTCCAGAATTCCCTCAGAATTTTATCTTCTTTATTGCTTCTATTTCCATTTTCAAGTCTTGAACAGTTTTATTTGTTTCCTTCAAAACTGTTTGTGTTTTCCTGGCTTTCTTTAAGAGATTTATTCATTTTCTCTTTAAGGGCCTTTACCATTTTCATATAGTTGGTTTTAATGTCTTTTTCTTGTGTGTTAGGTATGCTAGGATATTCAGGTCCTGCTGCAGTAGGATAGTTGGCCTTTAGTGGAGACATATTATACTTACTATTATTGATTTTGTTATTATGCTAGCATCTAGGCACCTGGGTTTGTGGTGACTATAGGTCTAGGTGTTGTTTTCTGAGTTTATCATTATCTTGTGGATGTTCTGTTCCTTGATTTCTGTTTCTTCTGGGGTTTCAGAGTGTGATGACTGTGTTGCCAGTTTTATTGTTCTGCTTCTCAGGGAATCCCTGCTAGTGTTGGAGTCTGGGATATAGCATTGAGTGGGTGGAGGAGGTCACAAGGGAATGCTCTGTGGGATCAACAGATGCTGTGGACAAGGGGAAAGGAAGGCTGAAGCTGCGGTCCTGTTGCTGTGCTAGGGATGAATCTGAGGGATTCAGTCTACTGGGGGAACAGAGAGCCGTACAACATTTCATTTTTAATATGATTCAGGGTGTCAAAAATTAATTTGACATTGTCATTAAATCTTAAAGTATTGATATTAAAGAAATAATTACATTATATTTAAGAACAATAAAGAACTTAAAAACAAAATCTGAAAATTATAAAAAACAAAGTATACAGGTATATATTCCCATTTGAATTTATATATTACTTTTATTTGTGCTGTTCTCCACACAGTGTGAAGAGCAGAAGCCATTCACATTAATCATGTGCATTTCCGGTCTGGTAGCTTTGGTATCTATTTTGCTATTTTCCTGTTGATGTCCTCTTTTAATTGTCTTTGCCCTCTATTAAATGGCTGTAAAAGGCAGGCTTACTTCTTGTAGTTTCCTTTATAATTTGCTCTGAGTTAGTTTCTGGTTTGTGAAGCAATTCAGTGCCACATTTGTTCTTTATATCAATTAAAGTCTATGCTAGTATTTCTATAGTTAATATTTTCCATAATCTTTCATTGTTAAAGCTTTTATTATTTGGTAATAAAAATTATGCCTGTATTTCTAGATGTACAATATCCATCATTTCATTTTGTGTTTATCTGTCTGTGGACTCTCTGAGACTGTGACATTTATGTTCTAATGAATTTCTAGAAATTTGAAAGCCCATTAATTGAATATGACTATGATGGTCATGTTTGTTTATTGTTTGTTTTTTCTATTTATGCTTCAGTTTGAAGCTTTACATTGGCGTACTACAAAATTTTCTGTTTCTTTAGTTATAAAGAGTCTGTTATTCAGTTTATCAATATAAATCATTTTTCTACTAACATGTCTTCATTTATTTCTAATTTCCCTTGATTTTTTCCTGTTCTCATCTTTTTTGAAATTCTTCATCTCTCTACCATGACATAAGTAAACAACAAAATAGAGAAAACTAGACTTTTGAGTCTTTACTTATTATCATTATAGGTGTTACATGTGAGTTCTAACATCTCAGTTGTTTTTGAGTCTGACTAAATTGATATTTCTTTCCTCTTGACAGATCATTTTTTTCTGTAATGTGAAATCTGTAGAAAAGTTGATGGAAAATTAACTTCTATAGGGAAGGGAATGGGAGAAGAGTAATGCAGAAGAGAGAGGAAAGAAAAATAACACAGGTTGTTTAAAAAAGACATAGGGAAAATAAGCTCTCTATATATTAAGGGAATATATATATATATATATATATGTATATATGTATATATATGTGTGTGTGTGTGTGTGTGTGTGTGTGTGTGTGTGTGTATACACTTTTAAATGGGGTTATAATATACAGGCTAATAATGCCCCCCAAAGGAAAACTTCCCTTGGTGTTGTTGGTTCTGGGAGTCTAACAAATTCCTAATACAATATAGACTATTGCCATTGCCTTTGGGTGCCTCCAAGAAATTGAAGGTAAAACCTTATTGCTGAGGATACCACTTCAAAAAAGGACTTAGAACAAGTGAGCTTGTACTAACCTGGAAACCTCTTCCCTGATGACTAGCTTTCTCATAGTATTAGAAGGTGGTCTGCAATCATCCAAGGGAGAAAAGCAAAAATATAAACCTAAGCAGCTATAAAGTCTGAGAAAATCAACACTGACAGCTCAGAAAGATTTACCTAAGGGAACAATATTACTACTTATATCATGGGGTAACCAACTCCTAGGTACTTGGAATTAAGACCAGCCTAGCAGGGGAAATTTATGCCTGGTATTGTAAACTGAGCCAACTACCTGTTCCTGTAGAGGACATGCACTCTAGAGGGGAAGGTATTATTGTCATTTTTCTAAATCAATATAGTTTCTAAATGTTTCTTTCTCTCTTTTATTGAAAATAATTCTTGCCGGGCATTGGTGGCGCACGCCTTTAATCCCAGCACTCGGGAGGCAGAGCCAGGCGGATCTCTGTGAGTTCAAGGCCAGCCTGGGCTACC
>CABHPR010121732.1:11709-30287 GCA_902168415.1 Peromyscus melanophrys | reverse complement strand
AAAAAAAAAGAAAGAAAGAAAGTGACCATGGCATAGATAGACCCAATAGATACATATACATTGTATATGTCTTTACAGATTTTGTAGGTACATCTGTTCCTACAACTAAGACTCAAGACCCATTGCAGAGGATAGGGCAGACAGATTGTAAGCTATTGAGCACCTATATATTACTATGAGATAACATAGTCTAAATATAATAGAGAGTCTACAGAACACAAGCACCAAGACCACAATGGCCAATATGGTTTCATGGATGGAAGAAATAACACAAACTTCCATCTATAGATGAAGAGCTACAAATAATCAATGGTTACTAAGAGAGGAAGAACCTGTTTTCCCCAGGAATGAAATCGTGAATGGATATTCAATGCCAAATTGTTAGTCCTAAACTCATGTAAATATGAGAAATACTAGATAGATTCATTAGACTATATACATTCATACATATATAGGTCCAATGTATAACCTGAATCACTTAAGGACATTTTTCATTGTTCAGAGAATTTCTCTTCACATTATTGTTCTTCTGTAGCCATAGAAAACTATTTCTTATAGATGTAAGTCATAGATCTGCATATATAATATAATTAGGAACAGGGAAATAATATTTGCTACTTCTGAGACAGCCTCATTTTCAGGATTCAGCAATAGGTCATTTCACCATGACCTCTTATCTTATAAGAGTCACACAGGCAAATATATGCATTGGGCTAGGGGGAAATATTACCACTTTGCTTCCCCCACCTACTGGTTGTTGAAAGATTCTGTTTTATATTTTGTTTCCTAACCCACAAAAGGGGTAAATCACTTCATTTTACGTTCTATGGAAGAAAGTCAGCTCAGTCTCTGGTCACTAGCAGGAAGACTTTCTTCTCTCCTCAATAGCAGCATATCCCTGCAGTTACTGGTACAGTTGATGCACGTTCCCTGTCGCTTCCTTTGATGCAGAAGTCCTGCGCTTGGGTGCTGATGGTGAGTGCTTGGTAACCACAGTTAAATGGTGATGTATATTTGCTCTCACTCTCCTCCCTGAAATAGTAGAATCCTTGTGTGCCTTTACCTTAGCAATTCACAGTGCTTAGCTACCAGAACAGAAGCAAATGCTCCTGTTAACAACATAATTTCGGCTCTCACTTTTCTTATTTCAATAATGTTGTGAGTAATTGGATCATAATTTTCAATTTGTGCTCATCCCAATTCTAATATTAAGTTATTTACTTTAAGTTTCAATTTGGCTTTTCAGCACTCTATCAAGAGCAGATAGCTATCATTATGCGAATGGCATGTTTTTACTCAGAATGCAAGTATCCAAATAGTCATGATTTGGGATGTTAAGCTTTTCAGCAAGATATGATAGTATTTTAAAATGCAGGATTCTATTTAGTTATTAACAAAATTAATGCTTGTGACTACTGACTCTTTTTGACTCTACTACTGCTATTCTTAGTGGTTTCCATATCATGTCTAGATCATTGCAATAGTTACATAACTAATGATCACATTTTATTCCCTTTGTTCAGAAAATGTGCTGAAAATTACTTGGAACCACTGGACGTACTTGTGTCATCAGGAACAATTCTAACTTTAAACCCATCATTAGAACACTCATCTTCATCAAATACTAATGGAAATGAACAGTCTGTAAGAAATTTCTTTTATGCCACATAGCCTAACTTAATTTTACCAGGTCCCAGCTCAAATTCACTCAAGAATTTTGATATTTAAACAATCAAGCATCAATTCCTTTCACTCTTACCATATATAATTATAGTCTAGACATAACATTGTGCATTAAATGGAAGCAAAATTCTTCTGGGAAGAATTAGACACCTTACATATATTTGGTTTTCACTCACATGTTGGGATGAGGAGACACAGTAACATGCAATATTCCAGTTTTAATGCACTGAACAGATTAGCAAACATTTCTTTGCAGAGTACTCTCTATATTAAAATACACAACATTTGATATGCTACACAGCCCAGGAACTTAGTAACGAGTTCACTACTGTTTAAGGCAGTAATATTGAGTCTCAGAAGTATTAAGTAATATTCCTAAATAGCAGAGGGCAGCTTGGAATTCTGAAATACTAATTGCCTTGGACATATTATATTACAATAATTGTTGTTTATGTAAATCTGTAAATCCATCTTAAGTGCTTGGAGGCCTCTGAATTGTTAGACTCAAGAATTAGGTAATGTTAAGCCGGGCGTTGGTGGCACACGCCTTTAATCCCAGCACTCGGGAGGCAGAGCCAGGCGGATCTCTGTGAGTTCGAGGCCATCCTGGGCTACCAAGTGAGCTCCAGGAAAGGCGCAAAGCTACACAGAGAAACCCTGTCTCGAAGAAAAAAAAAAAAAGAATTAGGTAATGTTGCTTTTTAATTGAACCTACTTTGTTAAAACAAGATTCCAGGTATAACATTCCAAACTCCCAAGGTTGTCCAGTACAAAAACATTTTTTTCACTTTCAATAAATATAATGTGGATATTTTAACTGATTAAGGATACAGATTTTGTATCAGTTTAACTTAGAATGGTTAAGATTTTAATGAACTTAAGAATGATTACTAGAAAATTATAATCTTAGTCATGATTCCAAATTGAGGTTGAAAATGAAATTTAAATCAGTAAGTTTATTTAGACTAACCAATATTTTTTATTAGCTGGAGTGACAGGAAAGGCCACATTTTATTTTCTATCCTGCCATTGCATTTTTCACTGTTTACTCCTTCCTTTTCCATGATTTAGAAATACATGTGGACACAGTCTTTTTGGAATCTAGCAAATATGTCAATCTTCAAAAATCCAATTAAATACTCAGAGACACTGAATAATAGAGAATGAGGGGCACTCAGCTTCAGTCTGAACAGTCAGTCAGTTCTTCCCTACAGAGCATGCAGTGATATTGGAGTCAGCAGAGTGTAAGGAGTGTCAGTGAGAACCTCCAGGTGCAATCACTCATGCTAGTCTCACAGTTCCCTGGGAGCAGAGGAAGTGTTGTCACACAGCTTCTTCTGTGGAGAACTGATTTTAGCATGACACATCAGACCCTTCAAAGATTACCCATTTTCTTTGGATGCCATCAATCAGAAGAATTTTTACTTTTTTTTTTTTTTTTTTTTTGGTTTTTCGAGACAGGGTTTCTCTGTGTAGCTTTGCGCCTTTCCTGGAACTCACTCCGTAGCCCAGGCTGGCCTCGAACTCACAGAGATCCGCCTGACTCTGCCTCCCGAGTGCTGGAATTAAAGGCGTGCGCCACCACTGCCCAGCGAATTATTACATTTTAATAGGAAATTTTTATTTGATATAAAGAGAAAAATCAACTCCATGTTATCCTTTACAAACAAAGCTTTATTTCATGTTTAATTTATTTAGCTAACCTGAAGCAAAATTCATATTGAAAATATTTCCTTTGGTTTAAGTTTTATGATATATTGAACCTAAGTTGCTTCTCAGAGGTTTAGAAAGAACTTGAAAAAAGACAGCCCTAGTAGACACTTCTTAATCTAGTAAAATTTCTTATTGTTGAATGATTTGATTAAAATATCATTGAACATAATTCTAAACAGAAAAATTAGAAGATATACTTGGAATATGGAATTCCTATTAGAAATGGACATCCAGATAATAAATCATGTCAATAGTATTTAAATTCCATCCTAATAATTTATTAAATGTGTTTTATTGAATTAAGGAGCTGGTTCAATGAGTAGAGGTTGGTCTTGCAAGCATGGGTACTTGAGTTAGAAACCCCATGGCCCATCGAACTTTGCTTGATCTCCACATGGATGTTATCACACTGCTTCCATATTCCACCCTATTATCCAACACACAACACTTTAACTGGTGTGGACTGTATGTTACATCTGCTGTTGTAAATTTATTTTATGGTTAGAAAGTGCATAAGATTAATATTGTTAATAGACAATGCTGGAACAATAAATATTCATGTGTATGCACCACTGCTTGTGAACATATATATCATTATATACAAACCTTCCCATAGGAAACCTAGCGAAAAGGTAATTACTTTCTTCACTCCAATCCCTCCTTTGAACCTCCATTCTACTTTCTCAAATTCATGGCCTCTTTTTAAAAAATTGCTGGTGCATACCCACTCACACTAACATGCACATACATACACACATTTCAAAATATATAAAAACAACTTTTTGATATAGTATGAACATAGGGAAGAGCTGCAGCTGGGAAGTGTAGTTAGCACCACACTGGGCTTGTTTTATTGCTAAGAGGACATTTTATATTTGTAACTAGTACAAAAGTAAAATTTTTGTCTAGTTACTAGGTAAAATATTTTATCCAATAACCCAGACTACTTTTCAAACTTATGGTTTCTAAAAGGGTTAGATTCACAATATTATTATTATTATTAACTCAATGATCTTATCTCAATATTGACAATGAAAAAGTAGTATCTATCTTCAGTGTTTCTTAGAATTATTCTTTCATGTTTCCTGAAATCATGATTTTGAGTGGAATAAATTAAGTGGTATCTGTGGCTTTTTATGATTTTAATGTCTCTCCTATGCTATGACTGTATATGTGTGTGTGTGTGTGTGTGTGTGTGTGTGTGTGTGTGTTTAAACATAAAGAATAAAAGATGTATTCATTTAATAATACAGCAAGTAAAAATAATGAGAGGTGTTAAATACCTAGCCAGAGCCCTGCTCCCATGATTTTCTCTTCCCATGTAAAGCATGATTTCATAGACCTTTTCCTGGGAATTGTGTAAATCTGTGGCACAATACAGAGTATCTCCTGTATAGGAATAATCATGTCATTATAAATCACACTAAAATAATTTCTTCATACAGTGACATATTATTGTATCTGAAATTGATCTGTACGAAAAACTATAAAACTTCCATATCATTCTTGGTCACTTCAAAATTCCAGTGAAACAGCATCTACTTTTAGAAAGACAGTTTCAGACTTCCAGCTTCCAGCAGACTTTTAGTCATAGAAGGACTATGATACCTAGTCAATATCATAGTCTTTTATCACACTGAAGCTATCTGAGTCTTTTCCCCAGTAGGTAGCTTCTTTAAAATACAAACTCTAATTTCCAGTACTTAACAAAGAATATTTAGATGTCAGCATTTTCTACTCAAAAGTAGAAGTTAAAAAGAATTAAAACCACTTTCAGTTATCACGTTATTTGGAAAAACAAAACAAAACAAAATACACGTTTACTCCCCTATGTATTCATTTAAGTAGTACAATCAAGTCATAAAATGAGTGGAGACCACAAGTTATATATTAATACTGAATGTATAAAAATCCTTTGTGTAGACATGCATATTTGTATTTCTCAGTCTATAGTAATTGCACTTTTCCATAGATTATATAATTTGTACAAAATCATCTTTTTAGAAGTATGAATCATAAGCAATTTGAGAATAATAAAAATTGAGGTAAATATTGATGTACCTTAATTCATGATGAGCTTATATACCGTTATGTCTATTTCAAGTTGAAAATATAGAAATTGGAAAATACACTAAAGTGACCAGTCTTCTGAGAATAGTTCAGTGTAGCCCAAGTTGCAAGTGTTTGCAACTCTTTTGTTCTGTCTACAATTGGTGAAATTATTTAAAACAAAGGGCATGTTATAAGAAAATTCTGAATGTGTCATGAAATGTATTGAGTAGTGCATAGGACATGTAAAACAGAACGCTTGTGTGTGTGTTCTTCATCAACACACAAAGCTGAAAGCTCTCTGGGCTTGATAATTTTGGAATGACTAAACGCAAAGTAATCGCTGCCTGTGGGCATACTTTTGCATCAGAGTCATTAGTTTCTTGCTGTGGACAGCTTATCACTGCCACTTCTCAGCATCCCAAGAAAATATACCCAAAATTATTTGCCTTGCATGAGATCATATGTCAAAATATGGGATGCAGTTAATGCTAAATGCATATCACTTTAACACGGTAAGTAAATAGTTCTTCAGTTGAGGGTTTAATAAAATTAATCTAATATATACTCACATATGTATGTACAATAGTGTTATAGTCTTAATACTCTACAAGGTGGGTCTTCTAGGCAGTCACTAACCTATCCTTATGAATGAGATTATTAACATTACAAAGAGGCCGAAGGAAGCTTGAATGCTCCCTTCAGTATGTTAGTGCACAACACAAAGGACTACTTATGAGGAAAAGGATCATACACAGGAGCTAAATCTGTCTATGCTTTGATCTTGGACATCAATAACTCTATAAATGTGTAAAAACACCTATTCATATTGCTGAAATCTGCTCAACTTGTGATATTTTCAGTATAGGAGCCTGATCTGACTAAATGTAAAATGTACATTGTTAAGGAAGTGTGCAGTAACACATTGTGAAGTCTCACTCAAGTTTAAGAATCCATAGAAATCTAATTCCTAAGAAACAGAACTCTGCAGAGGGCAGATGCTATCTATAAACTTTTATTTTGTAGAGATTTTGATCTGCTTTCCTGGTTGCTCAGTGATCTCAGAATAGAATATTTATAAGTGTTCTCCAAAAAAATTGTTCAATGCATGCAGATCTGAAGCCTCTGAGGAATGTCTTTTCATAGTCAAGAAATGAGGAATCTATGCAAATCATTTCAAGAAATGTCAAGAAAATAAGATTCTCCATTAAAATTGAGTTGAAAGAAATCACTTCTGAAATTTTTAAGTGCTTGGTACACCACCTGCAAGAGTTTTTATGTGATTTTATGTACACTACCTTGCTTAAAGGTGCCAAAAACTCAACCAAGTTAACATAGTTGCAATTTAATGGTTTCAGGAAAGTAACAGCAAATACTTAGTTCTTTGTTAAAGGCCTCAACTTCTGTTTACTTCTTTTTTTTCTGGGTAGTCTGGGATATGTTTTGAAAATCTATTTATTAATTATATACAGTGTTCTGCCTTCGTGTATGCCTGAGCACCAGGTATCATTATAGATGGTTGTGAGCCAGCATGTGGTTGCTGTGAGTTGAGGTCAGGATCTCTGGAAGAGCAGTCATTGTTTTAAATCTATGAGTCATCTCTTCAGACCCTTCTGTTTACTTATCAAATAATTCCCAGAGATACACTATTTATTAGAGGAAAACAGTTCACAGTTAAAAATAACAATAACAACGATGACACAATTTTAAAAAGATGATAGTACAAACAATAATTAGAAGCATAGAGAAAATATTCACAAGTATTTCAATAGCCAGTGTAGTAAACATGTGTTATCAAAATGTATTTGAATGTTCCAAAAAAATAAAGGATACTGAAGAGGTCAGTTTTAAGAGTAGTGAGTGAGTGAGTCTAGAATCACACTATGCACTATTAGGAGGTGTGACTTTGTCAAAATAGGTGTGGCCTTGTTGGAGGAAGTGTGTCTCTGTGGGGGTAGGCTTTGAGGTTTCCTATACTCAAGCTACCCCGTGTCTCAGTTAACTTCCTGTTGACTGCAGCTCAAGATACAGAACTATCAGCTCCTTCTCCAGCACCATGGCTGCTTACATGCCACCATGTCTGGTCATGATGATAATGAACTAATCCTCCAAAATTGTAAGCCACACCAATTAAATATTTTCATTTATAAGATTTGCCATAGTCATAGAGTCTCTTCATTAAACATGATATATTAATCTATAAATATGTGTAATGCACATGTTTCTTTATAAGTAACTACATTTAATTAATAAATACAGATTTGTGAGTATATAACCAAGTTTAGAGAAATTTTCATGAACTGCTGGGAAGAAGGTATATTCTTTTGTGTTTGGGCCAAATTTTCTGTAATTATCTGTTTGGCCCATTTGGTTTATGAAGTCATCTCCAGGATTTCCTGCTTGAGTTTTTGTATGGATGACCAGTCTATATGGGAGAGTTGGGTATCAAAATCTCCCATTATCATTGTGTCAGGGACAATATGTGGTTTACACTGTAGTAGTGTTTTCTATTTGTTTGTTTATTTCGTTTTGTTTTTGCTTTTTATAGACTTGGAATGTGGTATTGTGTTCCCCGAAATATTGTGCATACTAATAAACTTATCTGGGGTCAGAGACAGAACAGCCACAATATTAAACATAAAAGATAGACAGTGGTAGCATATGCCTTTAATCCTAGCATTCCAGAGATAGAAATCCCTCTGGATCTCTGTGAGTTCAAGGCCACATTGGAAACAGCCAAGCATGGTGACACATGCCTTTAATCCCTGAAAGCCAGCCTTTAATCCCAGGGAGCAGTGGTAGAAAGCAGAAAGGTATATAAGGTGGGAGGACCAGAAACTAGAAGCATTTGGCCTGGTTAAGCATTTGACTGGTTAAGCTTTCAGGCTTCTAGCAACACAGTTCAGCTGAGACCCATTCGGATATGAGGACACAGAGGCTTCCAGTCTGAAGGAAACAAGACCAGCTGAGAAACTGGTGAGGTGAGGTGGCTGTGGCTGGTTCTGTCTCTCTGATCTTCCAGTTCACCCCAATACCTGGCTCAGGTTTGATTTTATTAATAAGACTCATTAAGATTCATGCTACATGGGAACCCTTGTGTTTTGTGCATATGTGTTAAAATAGTAATGCCCTCTTGGTAGATTTTTTTTTCTTTGCTAGTATGTGGCCTCCTTTTCTAACACTTCTAAATAGTTTTGGTTTGAAGACCTTTTTTTTTTTCAACTATTAAAACAGCTACACCAGTTTTCCTCTCATGTCAATTCGTTTGGAATATTTTTTTCCATCCTTTTGCCTTGTGGTGATGATTATCCTTGATGTTAAGGTATGCTTCTTGGATACAACAGAAAGACTGGTGGTATTTCCACATCCATTCTGTGACCTTGCATCTTTAGTTGCAGAATTGATACTGTTGATGTTAAGAATTCTCAGTGAGCAGTGTTTGTTGGTTCCTGTAATTTTGTTGCTTTGAGGGTCCCCTTCTATTTTGATTCCCTGGTCTGAGTTTATTTATTCCTTGTGTTTTCTTGGTGTGGTTAACATTTTTTGGTAGGAGCTTTCCTTCTAGTGCTTGTAATTTTGCTTTTATCTTGAGATGTCTTTTGTAGCCCATCCATTTTGATTGATAGTTTTTCTGGTTATGTTTGTTTGGGCTGGCATCTGTGGTCTTTTGGAGTTTGGGGACCATCTTTCCAGTCTCTTCTGGCTTATAGAGTCTCCATTAGGAAGTCAGGTTATATTCTAATAGGCCTTCCCTTATATGTTACTTGGTCTTTTTCCCTTGATATTGATATTCTTAATTTGTTCTGTACATTTACTGTTTTGATTAATATGTGTTGAAGGGAATTTCTTTTCTGGTCCAGCTTATTTCATGTTCTGTATGCTTCTTGTACTCTGATAGGCAACTTCTTCCTTAGGTAAAGGGAATATTCTTTTCTTCTATGATTTTGTGGAAAAAGTTTTGTGCTTTTGATCTGGGTGTATTCTTCTTCCTCTATTTTTAATATTTGTTTGTTTTTGGTTTTTTTGTTTTTCTTTATAAAAGTACCTCATATGAGTTGGATGTTTTGTGCCTGGATCTCTTTACATAGAAAATTTTATTTGACTGAGGCACCCATTTCTTTTACTGTGTTTCCAATGCCGAAAAAAGACTCTACATCCAATATGATACTATAGATTAAAGTTGGATATCAACAGCAATAGAAACAACAGAAAGTTTATAAACTCACTGAAATGAGTGAAAATTGAGTCAAGACAAAAAGAAAGAAATTTTTAAAAAAATCTTTTTAGAATTGAATAAAAATTAAAGCACCACATACCCAAACCTGTGGGAAACAATGATATCAGTTTTTAAACACATATTCATAGCAAAAAGTACCTACATAAAAAAAGAAGAGAGCTCATATTAGCAACTTAACATCACACATAAAATCTCTAGAACAAATAGAAAAAAAAAACAGTCAAAAGAAGTAGACAGTACATAATAAAACACAGCGCTGACATCAATAAAATACAAACAAACAAAAATGCCACAAATAATCATTAAAAGGGAGAGTGTATTGTAGCTAGAGTTTTCCTGCCTGACCCACAGTCAGGACAAATCTCTGTCATCCGCCAGTCCCACAGCCGCTAGGACCCAACCAAGTAAACACAGAGACTTATATTGCTTACAAACTGTATGGCCATGGCAGGCTTCTTGCTAACTGTTTTTATATCTTAAATTTATCCATTTCCATAAATCTATACCTTGCCACGTGGTTCGTGGCTTACCTGCATCTTCACATGCTGCCTGTCATGGCGGCGGCTGGCAGTGTCTCCCTCAGCCTTCCTGTCCTCTCAATTCTCCTCTCTGTTAGTCCCGTCTATACTTCCTGCCTGGCTACTGGCCAATCAGTGTTTTATTTATTGACCAATCAGAGCAACACATTTGACATACAGACCATCTCAGAGCCGTGTATTTTTGCAAAAATCACTAATATTGATAAACCCTTAGCC
This sequence comes from Peromyscus melanophrys, assembly GCA_902168415.1. Classification (NCBI taxonomy): domain Eukaryota; kingdom Metazoa; phylum Chordata; class Mammalia; order Rodentia; family Cricetidae; genus Peromyscus; species Peromyscus melanophrys. Next base: position 19,850 of record CABHPR010121732.1, on the reverse strand, counting down.
AAATTAACTAAAATACAGACAGAGAAAATCCAAATCAATAAAATTGAAGATGTAAAGAGTGTCCTGACACTGAGGAAACTCATGTAACTACAAGAACATACTTTAAAACAACCTGCACCTCACAAAATCAAAAACTGAAAGGAAATAGATAATGGATAAATTTATTGATACATATACTACAAAACTTAAATCAAGCCTAGCAATATGATTTAAACAGAAAATCCTAGTGAAATAGAAGCAATAATTAGAAATATTCCAATGAAAAGGTGCCCAGAGCCAGGTGGATTCAGTGAAAATTTCTACTAGAACTTCAAAGAAAAACAGCAACACTCTTCAAAGAAGTGCATGGAATAGAAACAGAAGGTATATTGATTAATTTGGTTAATGAACCCAAAATTACAATGATAACTAAAACATACAAAGATGTAAAGAATGAAAATAAAAGATCAACTTTCCTTATGATTTTTTCATAAAATTTTTTAATAGAATGCTTGAAAATTGAACACAAGAATACATCAAAAAATCACCTACCATGATCAAGTATGCTTTGTCCCAGTGATACAGGTGTGGCCCAACTGTGTAAATTGTTAAATGTACTACTACATTGTGTGGTGGTATTGTGTTCCCCAAAATATTGTGTATGCTAATAAACTTATCTGGGGTCAGAGAACAGGACAGCCACAATATGAAACAGAGGTTAGGCAGTGGTAGCATACGCCTTTAATCCTAGCATTCCAGAGACAGAAATCCCTCTGGATCTCTGTGAGTTCAAGGCGACTTTGGAAATGGCCAGGCGTGGTGACCCACGCCTTTAATCCAAGAAAGTGAGCTTTAATCCCAGGGAGTGGTGGTAGAAAGCAGAAAGGTATATAAGGCGTGAAGACCAGAAACTAGAGGCCTTTGGCCTGGAGAAGCATGTGGCTGGCTAAGCTTTCAGGCTTTCGAGCAGCAGTTCAGCTGAGACCCATTCTGGATGAGGACTCAGAGGCCTCCAGTCTGAGGAAACAAGACCAGCCGAGAAGTTGGCCAGGTGAGGGTAGCTGTGGCTTATTCTGTCTCTCTGACCTTCCAGTGTTCACCCCAATAACTGGCTCTGGGTTGGATTTTATTAATAAGAACTTTTAAGATTCATGCTACAACATTGGGCTCAGTATCCAAAGTTTAAGGCACAGACTCCTCTTTTAAAAATAATAGTCTTTACTGTGTAGGTTTCTTTTGAGCTGTTTCATATTGTTGCCCAAAAATTGCATGGGGTTTGTGTGTGACTGTAGTTTGATATTGCATACATTCAGTATTGTTTATTGCTCACCTGCCTGTATTACAATAAGCTGTAACTGTCTTTTGCCTCCATTTTATTAACTCACTTACCTATACTGCTAAGAGTTCTGTTCTCTTAAAATCTATAAGGCTGTACTACTGCAGAATTCATTCAATGATGTTTTTATCCTTTATAGTTAAAAAATACTGGGTCAGATAAATGAAATCCATTAAATAGCATTTCCATCCACCTACCATGCTCTAGTGCTTTCCATATACTGTATACTTACTTCCTCCTCTACAGTAATTCTGGATTTATAAATGTGTCATGTTATTTCTGAAAATAGAATTTTCAGGCAATCTAAAACAGTTAGAATTAACTAGAAAGATTATGGATGCTTTTCAAAAGATTGACACCCCCCCCCCACCACACACACACACACTCACACTCACACCAAATTGTAGTTATTCAACATTAACAAAGTACTTGGGAGTGTTGGGGAGATGGTTCATTCAGTAAAATGCTTGTCCTGGAAGTATTAGGACCTGTGTTCTGATCTTCAGTACTCATGTGCACCCTGCTGTAACAACGTCAGTCTGTTCCCTGAGCTGAAGATGAAGCAGAAAGATCAGGGGAGACTTCTCACCTCTTGCTGGATCAGTGAGCTCCAAGTCTAAAATGATACGGAATCATAAAATATCCTGTGAAACAATATAACAAGGTAATTTCCATATATACCTGCCTTCTACACACAGACATACATATGAACATATATAGATACACATATATCACTCACAAGTACGCACAAAAGACATCTTATTTAATTATACTCCAAAGTTTATTTAATAAGGAGCCTGTCATAAGTACTTAGTACAAGTTTTATCAGGTAATTAACATGTGTATACATATGTAGGGTTATCTAAACATCAAGATTGAATGATACATGCAAAATATTTCAAGTTTTTTTTTAAAGGAAAACGTATACACAAGACTTACCCTGAACAAAATTACCAAAGCCAATATTCTTGTTTCTGCCAATGTGCTGGTGAACTACTTTATCAGACACTGAACTAGAACAATGACAATCACCACACTAATTTATCCAGGAATAAAGGAAAAATCATGTAAGTCATATCTTAGCCAGTATTACTTTTTCTTTTTTATGCCATGTCATATGTAAATATATAAAGGATATTATGTGATCCTATTCATTAGATATGACCACCAGCTTTCTATTCCACCTGCCATGCCTGCCTGCTGCTCTGATTTCCTGCCATGATGGACTTCCAGGAAAGTAGGATGATAAGAATCAAATAAATTCTGTCTTCTTTAAGGTTCCTTGATGATGGTGTTTTACACAGCAACAGAAAAGTAAAATACACAGTTCTTACTTTTTATTTTCAAAATGATATGCCAATTCATGTTTTGTTACTGTACCATATTCTAAAACTTTACAAGCTTTATTTTAAATCATAATGGGGGTCATGGATGTTAATATTTGTGCATTCCTAAAATGTATGCAACTTAGCCTACGTGTTTAATTTCTTTTATGCGAATCTGAGTGTATCAAGCAAATTATATTTTTGTACTTTAAAAACTGTGAAGGTTTTGAGATTTTACTTTATCTTCAAGTTTCCAATCACAGCTTCATAAACAAGAGACACTATATTTGAAGAGGCAAAGTTTTGTGCTTCATGTGCACTGTGATTATTATTTCTTATAAATTTTAAAGGAAAAAATGAGAGGGGATTATATTTGCTGCCAAACACTGTCCTTCAAAAATAACAACCATCACCATTTTCAAAGAAGTAAATGAGATTACTTCAAAGATTTATAAATCAGACCTATTGGCGTTACCTCATAGATGGAGTTGGTGGGAGAGGCCATTAAATCCTCACCTTACATTTCAGCTATAACCTCATACTCTTCTGTCCTAGTTGTACAGGGAGATGATAAATATATAAAACATTTGAGTTGCATGTCTCTAATAGATGGAGATGCTGAACAGTTTTAAAGGAGTTTACTAGCCACTTCCCTTTCATCTTTTGATGAAAGCAGTAAAGGGATACACATTTTGAAGTGATATTTTCAGTTAATAGATAACTTGTACAGTTTAACTAAAACATAATAGTTAAAGCCATATACAATATTTTTGCTCAAATTTGCTTTCATATTTTAAATAGATCATAATAACAAATCTTAATTGAAAAATCCACATTCCTAGCAATGAGCTACAATGTGTAACTAATTCAGTATTTGGAAAAGAAAAAAAATATTTTCCTATTTCTGTGTATACAGACTATAAATACTTAATGAGATATGTGTATACAATTTAATTGTTACCAGTATTATTTTTCTTTATAATATCAGCAATATAATTTGTAATTCATTGTTGTAATTTCATTGACCAAAGGCTTATGTTAATTGAGTAATAATAAATTAAGCAATTTTCAATTACTCTGTAAAAATGCATGAGTCTGGGATTAGTGTAGCTTTTACTCAATTTACTGTTTACATGGAATTCTTGAAACTATTAATAGAGAAAAGTATGAGCATATGCATTGATTTCATGCATTTGAAATTAAGAAAGTTGTAATCAAATGATTTTCCCACTGAGTTATACACTATTGTATTACAGGGTATTTCTAATGCTGTTGGTTATTCTCCAGAATTAGATGGGAATACACTATTGCTGAAGACACCACATACATTAGTTAGATGACATGGAGAAATAAAGCTGCTATTGACAGATAAATTTCATGTCTATTGGATAGATTTCATAGTGATGGAATGAGCTATCAAGATTATCAGAGAAGAAATATAATCATGAATCTTACCCAGATGTGAAACTGAAGAAATACAATGATGACTGATCCAACAAGATATGCTCACTGGGGCAATAGCAGCATGAACACCACCAGAGTAATCAATAACTTTCTGACTAGATTTAAAGCCTATTCCACAGGATGAAAGAAACTACGGCAAGATGTGATACATGTCTTGGAGAGAATTCAGAACTTCAGTACATTTCTCAAACTTCACTAATATTCCATTTACAGTAGATGGTGATAAACACAGAGATCAACCACTGGACAAGACACAGAGAATAAGAAACTGTGGAATGTTCAGCCTTAAAAGGGAATCCATACTACATTCCCTCCTTCAGGGCTCCGGAATTATTATAGAAAGTAGAGGAGAAAGATTGCAAGAGCTGGAGGTGGTTAATGAGTACAGGGAAACAGTATTTCCTAATAATAGCTGGGCTTTTGCACATATGAACTTACAGCAATTGTAAGATAATGCACAAGACCTATGCAATCTCAAGTCACAACAAATTCTAATGAAATCCCAATATGGAGACAAAAGGTGGGACTTTTGTTCTACCCATAGCTAAAGAGTTCTTGGCAACTGATAGTCGCCGGAAGAGGGAAAGTTACTTTGCTTTAAATGTGTGGCCCTTGTATGATGCCATTGTTCTACTGAATGATCACCTATTCAAGAGTATATGATCAGCACAAATAGATGAAGTTCAAAAAATAAAATGAAAAATTTTTGTATGAGTTAGGAAAGGAGTGGATCTTGGGTGAGTTCAGGGAAAGAATGAATTTGATCAAATGTAATGTATAAAACTCTCAGAGAACTAATTCAAAAATCAAAGAATACATAATTGCTTATCATATACATAAAATTCAACTTAATTTATTCCAGTTATATAAAAACAATTTATTTTTGTCAAATTTGCAACTCTTTTATGGACTTATTATATTCCTCTTGAAATCATATCTTTTTCAAGAGAATTGACAGCATATAATATTTGAGAAGTAATTTTATATATAGATATAAAAATATATGAAATATATAGGGAGATATAGGTTTTATATAGATAGATATATAATGATTTGTATGCAGGTACTATTTTCATCATGACAACTTCGTCTGAGTACCTGATACATATTGACACTCAATAAAAGTTTCAGTTTTCCCAAAGGAAAAAGAAAGTGAAACTTCCATTTTCTTCATGGACTAAAAAGATATTCTAACAAATAGTATGTATTAAATGAGTCATTACTTTCTTAAGAACCATTCAATCAGCAATCATTGTATGACCACTGAGCCATATGCCGTCATCTTGCATAGCTAATAATAAATTTATAACGTATCATTACATGTATATGTAGTACACACACACGTATACATACATATATATGTATGTGTGTATGTGTGTGTGTGTGTGTGTGTGTGTGTGTGTGTGTGTGTGTGATCAGAAAAAGAACTGATAAGGATTTATCAGAGGGGCTCACAGGCTAAGTCCATGTAGTCCAACAATGGCTGCATTTTTAGTGGCACGACATGGCCAAGAATCTGATAATTATTCAGTACATGATGAGCCTGGAAATCACAGCAGTCCCAATCTACTGCTAGAATGTCAGAGGATTCCTAGACAGCTGATGGTCTTCAGTTAAGGTTGGATCATGAAGAAACAGGCTCTAATACCAGTGCTGTAATTGTCTCAGCAGTACGATAGATGAGCTTGCCTGTGATATTGAGTGGAAATAGGAAAAAAATAAAGCTTCCTTCTTCCACATCGCTTTAAGTTGGCTTCCATTGGAGGTATGACCCTGATTTAGTGTTGGTCTTTCCATCTCATATAATATACAATTACAAAAATATATATTATAGGCATGCCCTTTGGGGGGTTTTAATCAATCCAGAGATAGCCAAGTTGAAAACTGAAATTAACCATCACATGTGTTAATATAAAAGAAGTTCAGTTATGATGTTATTGTATTACCTGAGTACTCTCTTACCAACTATCTTTGAAAGCTCTATTAAATTAAATATAAACAGACATAAAGCTGTCTTTGATGACCTTAATAGGTTACATATCAAATTATTATACATCATATAACTTTCTTTTTTAAAGGAAACTTACATATGAGTTTTGCTTTCATGTATGTTTTTGTACCATGTGAGTGCCTAGTGCCCACATAGGTCAGAAAAGAGGGTACCATAGCATAGAATTAGATTTATGAGTGGTTGTGAGCCCTCATATTAGTGCTGATAATTGAGCCTAGATAATCTACGAGTCCAACAAATGTTTTTAACCACTAAGCCTTCTCTGTAGCCCATCACTGGCTTTCTTAAATATGAGTCATAAAAGAAAAACATTTGAAAATTTTCTATTTTTTTTAAAAAAAAACTTCCACTTATTTTCATCTTATTAGAACTCAATCTGATGCAGTAGCTTTGATCTAAATCTGTTGGTTCATGCAGAGAAGCACAGATGTTACACATTTTATGTATTTTATCATGCATACTTGTAGCATGAATCTTAAAAGGTCTTATTAATAAAAACAAACCTGAAGCCAGGTATTGGGGTGAATGCTGGAAGATCAGAGAAGCAGAACAAGCCACAGCTTCCTCACCTCGTCAATTCCTCAGCTGATCTCCTTTACTCAGACTGGAAGCCTCTGAGTCCTCATCCAGAATGAATCTCAGCTCAACTGCTGCTCAAAAGCCTAAAAGCTTAACTGACTCTAGTTCCTGGCTTTCATGCCTTTTATACTTTTCTGCTTCCTGACATCACTTCCTGGGATAAAGGCGTGTGTCACCATGCCTGGCTGTTTGTAATGTGACATTGAACTCACAGAAATCCGAATGGATCTCTGCCTCCAGAATTGCTAGGATTAAAGGTGTGTGTGCTACCATTTTCTGGCCTCTATGTGTATCTAGTGGCTGTTCTGTTCTCTGACCCCAGATAAGTTTATTAGGGTGCAATATATTGGGGAACACAATATCACTACACATACTTTATCACTTTAGTACAATAATGGTCATTCTCCACTCAAGCACTACCAAAGCATTATATTTTTACAATCCCCATTAATACTTCAGTACTTTTAAATTTGATTTGTAGTTACAATTTTTATGACATGTTTGTCCTTAGGAGAAACTGAACAATGAGATAAAGAATATTCATGTGACTGCCTTTAAAATGCATGAATAGTTAGTTGCCATAGCCTTTAGATGCAATACTGACAGCAAGAAAATATATAACAAATGATAACCAAGAAAAAATAAGCATTTTACTTATTTAGAAATTAAACAATGACACAGAAACAAATGTGAAAAGGAAATATTAGAAGTGGTATTTACAGATTTTCACTTCTCCCTCCTCACCTCCAAATACAACCCACTGATCTCATCTAAATCTCTGTAACAGATGGCCTGCTGTACCCCATCTACCCACCCTTTCCTCTCTACCTCTATTTCCAGTGGATCATAATCCAAGGGAATGACTATTATCATATTAAAGTGATAAAGTCTGTTTGAAAAAATAAAGTGTGTAAAATTTATTCTTCTCTGTCTGGATGAATAGATTTAGATCAATGTTACTACACCTGTCCTACAACCTCTCTCTCCACTCATCCCTTTGTGCCAGCCTCCAACTACAGTAGGTAATCCCTGGGTTCCCTCTGGCCATGTCTGACAGAAAGGCATGTAGAATATGGAAGCATATAGGCAACTTCAGGTCTTCACTCTCCCTCCACTTCCCAAATCAGTCTCACAGTTTTCATCACCAGTTCTGTGGCAGACTACCTCCTACAGTCTCCTCTTCCTTTTCCATCTGCAGTGGCTTTTTCTTCAATATTTGTTGATTTAAGGATCAGCCTTCAGCAGCTCTAAAATGGAGGGGGAGCCAACGAGTCAATGAGCTAATCATTTAATTTAATTTTTCTTTCTGAGGGAGTAGTATCTTGATTCTTTGGGACCAGCAAGCCAGGTAAAACTTTTGGCTGGCAAAAAAGGGAGACACACACACACACACACACACACACACACACACACACACACACACACACACACACACACAAACACAGAG
>CABHPR010121732.1:0-11309 GCA_902168415.1 Peromyscus melanophrys | reverse complement strand
AAAAAAAAGCCTTTCATTTTCCTTACATGATTAAACATGTAAACAGGTAAAAAACAAATATTCCCAGAACACATATAAATTCATGTCCAAGAAACTTGTTATAGATTAACAGAGTGTAAGCATGCAAAGCATTTTTTTTCAGCCAGTTCTTTTACTAGCAGGCTGCATTTTGCAGTTCTAAAGAAAGGACCAATCACTTTATTATTTATCTTAAAAGGTAATCTTATAAAAAATCTTAAAAGAATCATAAATCTAAACTGTTATATATGAAAAATAATCAGTCAGTTCTACTTTAAATACTCAGGTTTTTTTTTAATATATCAGAAAGCTGAGGGCAGAAATGGATAAAAGAAATTATTCATCACCCTTGATCACCAACCCATCAGCCAGCAATAGCCAGGCTGCCATTCTTTTTGTTCCTGACCTCATGAGTCCCTTACTCAACTATTAAAAGTATTCCTTTTTAAACATTAAATTGTTCCCCAAGATTTTCTACCTGAAAGTCATTAACAAAAACATCTTAACCTAATCTTAAGTCATTATTTAAAACTTAGTTTTAGCTATGATGCACACTAAAGCCCATGAACACATCTCCCAATATTAAGATTAAAAGAAATTGAGCTAGCCTAGCTTCTGTGACTCAGTTGTTTTCCTTGATGATTAACCTAAGCAACATTCTATAGGGTTCCTCGAGAGAAACTCAGAAGTCCTAGCTGCATGATACTTTCTTGTTCCTATTTTCTACCTTCTATAGCCCCTGCTCTACCAGGGACAGGGTCAACACTCTATCCTACCTTTACCTGTATCAATTGTCCCACTAATCGTAATCCCTTACTATATTAGTTCAAAACCCTTAATCATCACAATTCTATTTAAACTAACACTATTAGTGTATAAAGTCACTGCTTCAATTAATCAGTACAGTTTAATAGGAAATCATCTTCATAATAATCCACAGGTGAAAATTCCCAGGAGAAAGGGATATGTCCGTGAGATAATCACACTATATTAAAGGCAGTGGGGATCCCCCCACACCCATTCCCACCATGCCAGATACCAGAGAAAAATTTCAATGGCAAAGATATAAAGGCACAGAAGTATCAAGAGGCATTCTGTAGCCAAAGCCCTTGGGGTCTTCCCTATCTGAGATTCATTGATCAGTGCCTTGCATTCTGATGAGCTGAACTCCTCAAATCAAGTGCCACCTACTGCTCCTCTGACATGGCCACTGGCAAACATAAACATTGCTCCCCACTTGTCCCTTTTTTTCAGCCCTCAACTACAGCAGACATTCATTGGGAATCCACAGAAAAGCCTGCCAAAGAGACAAATAGGCCAGCAGGTATTAAAGCTTCATATATCCACTCTCAATCCTCTCTTCCATATCCAATTCCTATCACATCCCTATCTCCTTCCTCTAGGCCGCATTCCCAAGAGACTAAGAAGATCATGGTGGGACAACTTGCTTGCCTCCCCTGTAAATTCCTTCAGCACCCCTTTTCTATAGCCATCCCCATTCCTAAGGGTCAGCTCCCAATACAAGAAATCTATTCTACCCTGAACTCCCGATGGCCATATTGTGCCCAGATCACAAGCAAGACCACCACAGAGCCAATATTTGATGCAAGCACACAGAGGTTTTTAAATAACAAACAAGCAAGCTTGGTCTGCATCCAACGTTGGACATAGTGGGTGGGGGACAACAGCCCGAACACTCACTTTAAGGGCTTTATATAGGAAAGTTTTACATGCAGCTTGGGATTGGATGAGGGGGCTAGGGGTGAGGTAGTTCTTTAAAGTTACTGGCTGAACTATGAGGTTAGTGATGGCTGACAGGATTCAGGGTATCTACAGAGACATAAATTTTCACTCCATATGTCCTGCTTTTGTTGAACCCAGGATATATACGTTCAGATTTATTGTTCCAGTCCTGCTCTCTTCTGAGTTCAACTTCTGGTCACTTGGGCCCATTATTCCCCATATCTTGTTCTGCCAAGTCCAGAATACATAGGTTTATTGTCCCAGCCTTAAATTCAACTTCTGGTCACTTCTAAAACTGTTGGTCAACAAATACCTTTGGAGGAGGGGAGGGGAAAGTGTATCTCAAGATACTACTGATTTTTTCCTTTCAGCCACACTAGGCAAAATCTCAAAAGCATTCTCTAACAGGAAATAAACAGCCACCATACTCTCCTAAGAACCAGAGAGAGCAAGAGAAACAAAGGAACAAATCACCCACCCAATGAAAACAGGACCAGATATATGCACCTAGAATTTCAACGTTCCAAACCAAGATGCATACAGACAAGTATGCACACAATCAATAGTAGCTAGGACAGTGTTTCCACCAGATCAAATCAACAATGCCACAGTAGGCCCTGAGAAATGCACCATATCTGAAGCATATGATAGGGACTATAAAATAGCCTTTATGAATACCTTAAAGGTTTGTAAAGAGGAAATGAGTACAACCAATAAAGAAATTTATGGAAAAAAAAAACAGTGAAAGGAAATGAATAAAATAGTTCAGGGCCTGAAAGTGGATAGAGATTAAATAAATAAAATCCAAACTGAGGAGAATCTCGAAATGAAAAATTTAGAAAGTTGAACAAGAACACTTCACCAATAGATTACAAGAAATGGAAGAGAGAGAATCTCAGGCATTAAACATTAGATAGAAGAAATGGCTGCCTCAGCCAAAGAAAATGTTAAGTCCAAAAATACCCAGGCACAAAACATTCAAGAAACCTGGGATACTAAGAAAAAATGAAATCTACAAAATGTGGGAATAGAGAAAGGGACTCAAGGCACAGATAACATTTTGAATAAACTCCTTGAATCAGATTTCCCTCTCATAATGAAAAGAGTGCTTATCAAGGTATAAGAAACGTGTAGAACCTCACATAGACTAGACCAGGAGAGAAATTACCCACAGCACACAATAAGTAAGACAATAAATGTACAAAGCAAACAAAGAACATGAAAATCTTCAAGGGAAAAAGACAAAGTGATATATATGGACAGACCACTTTTCAATGGAAACTCTAAAAGACGGAAGGGCCTGGATAGATGTTCTACAAACTCTATGAGAATACACATGCTAGCACAGTATACTTGATATACACAATGAGAGTATCAATCCCAATAATTGGAGAAAGAAAGACATTCCAAAATAAAACCAAATTCATGTAGTATCTATTTACAAATTCAGCATTAGATAAAACACTAGAAGGAAAACTTCAACCTGAAGAGGTTAACCACACACAAGAAAACATAAAGAATAAATAATCTCAGATAGGAAAATCAAAATTGGGGAAATGGAGACAATAAAATAATAGCAATCAACAAACACTGCTCATTCATAAATCTCAACATCAATGTCTTAATTCTCCAACAAAAGGACATAAGATAACATAATGGATGTGAAGAAAGGATCCATCCTTCTGGTGCACCTAAAAAAGGAAAAACAAACAAACAAGCAAGCAAAAAAGCAAGATGAGAAAGTACCGGTAAGCCACCAGCCATGTGGCAATACATAGATTAATAGAAATGGGTTAATTTAAGATATAAGGTCTAGCTAGTAATAACCCTGAGCCATAAGCCAAACAGTTTGTAATTAATATTAAGCCTGTGACTTAATTCAGGAACCGGCAGGTGAGAGAGATTCATCCATCTACATAATATCAAGGATAGATATGACCTCCTGGTAAAAGGATGGAAAAAGATAATCCAAGCAAATGTATATGAGAAGCAAGCAGATATAGCTGTTTCAACCTCTGACAAAATAGTGTTCAAACCAAAACCAATAAGAAGAGATAAGGAAGGACACTACATACTCGACAATGAAAAAAATATCCATCAAGACAAGATTGCAATTCTTCTATCTGTGCACCAAACACAAAGGTACCCACGTTCTTAATAGAAATACTACAACAGCTTAATTCACATGTTGACCCTTACATGCTGATAATGGGAGTCTTCAGTAACCCATTCTCACCAACAGACTGGTTATTGAGAGAAAAATTAAGCAAAGAAATATTGCAGCTAACTGGCATCATTAAACAGAAGGAGCAAATAGATTTGCAGAACATTTCACCCAGCACAGAGGAATATACCTTCTTCTCAGCACCTCATGGAACTTTCTCCAAACCATATACTCTAACAAAAATCAAGTCTTAACAGATAAAAGAAAATTGAAATAACACCCTGCATCCTTATATGACCATCATGGATTAAAGACAGATATGAACAACAACAGATACAACAGAAAGATTACAAACTTCTGGGGAAAGTGAACAACTCACTAATGAATGAAAAATGTTGAAGACTAAAATTAAGAAAGAATATAAAAATATTTTAGAATTGAATGAAAATGAAAACACAACATACCCAAACTTATGGGACACAATGCTGGCACTTCTCAGAGGCAACTTCATGGCAATGTGTCAAAAACAAATATGAAATACTCAGAGTCTTGGGTATTTTGCTACATCTGGTGTGGGATATCAGAGGGAAAAAAATCTATGTACACTATGCTCTTATGTGGTGATATTGTGTTCCCCAAAATATTGTGCACCCTAGTAAACTTCTCTGGGGTCAGAGAACAGAACAGCCACTAGATATAGAAGCCAGAAAATGGTTGCACACATGCCTTTAATCCTAGCATTACAGAGGCAGAAATCCCTCTGGATCTCTGTGAGTTCAAGGCCACACTGGAAACAGCCAGGCGTGGTAACAAGAGCCTTTAATCCTGAGAAGTGATGTCTGGAAGCAGAAAGGTATTTCAGGCGTGAGGATGAGGAACTAGATCCTGGTTAAGCTTTTAGGCTTTTAGCAGCAGTTCAGCTGAGATCCATTCAGATGAGGACTCAGAGGCTTCCAGTCTGAAGAAACAGGATCAGCTGAGGAATTGGCAAGGTGAGGTAGCTGTGACTTGTTCTGCTTCTCTGATCTTCCAGCATTCACCCCAATAGCAGGCCCTGGGTTTGTTTTTATTACTAAGAACTTTTAAGATTCATGCTACACTCTTATGTCTGTTAACTTTATTCCTCTAAGACAAAATTCCATCTATTCAGTTACAGCTCCATCAGGCATTCAGGACAAGAATAAATCTAGCTACACCAAGCTCCTTATCCATCTACTTTATTTCTCTGGGATGAAATCCTGTCTACATAGCTTCGGTTCAGTCTGGTTCCTTCTCATAGTCCTGCTAATGACAAAGCTCTTATGTTTCCCACCTCATCTTCATCTTCTGTTTCTTCTCCCTCCACTTGCTCTCTACTCCTGCCTTACCATCTGTGTTACCTCTGTGTTCTTTTCTTCTCCCTGGTCATGCCATTTTGTCTGGTTTACAAAAAAATGCCTGTCTTTTTTTCCCCTGGCCATGTGGTTCTCTGCCTCCTCAGGATGTTGCTCTACCTCCCACCTTGATATGTAAAAACCTCTTTTGTACTCAGTCAGTTGCTCTGGAGAGCCCCAAAGCATCATTTGCACAAGAAATAAAGCTATGCAGCTTCAGCCAGCTGGTCTCCTAGGCTCAGCAAGAAAGTTAGTTACCTGTTTGCCAAATGGTCTGGGAATGTTTGGGCATACAAGAGTTTCATAGCAGAAGACAGCTGAAATATTAAAGGCTGTATAACACCAAATATCCAGAATAAATGGCTTGCCTTTTGACAGACCCTTGGCTGGTCAAAGTATAGCTTTAATATACAGCTGAATCTCTATGATATATTCTTGTGGCTCACCACAAACAAACAAACAAAAGAAAACATAAAATAACATAACAAACAAACTAAAATACAAGAGGTCTCATACTAGTAACTTAAAAGCACACCCGAAAGCTCTAAAAGAAAAAGAAAATATCATACCCCAAAAGAGTAGAAGACAAGAAACAATTAAACTTAGGGCTGAAATCAAAATATAGAAACAACAAAATAGAAACAATAAAGAAAATAGAAAGGAAGAGTTGGTTCTTTGAACAAGGTAATAAGATTGTCAGACCTCTAGCCATATTACCTAAAAAGTGAAGAAAAAAGATGCAAATTAACAAAATTAGAGATGAAAAGGGGACACTAGACACTGAGGAAATACAGAGAATCATAAAGAAATATTTTAAAACCTGTACTCTACCAAATTGGAAAATCTAAAAGACATGGATGAATTTCTCCAAAGTTAAAAAAAGATCGTAGGAACAATTTAAACTGATCCATAACCCTAAGTGAACATCCAGTTGAGTTGCTAGTCACAGGGATCCCATGGGAACCCGCAAACAACCCAGACTATTGCCAATGCTATAGGTTGCTCTCCACAACGGATAGCAAGTCCCCACTTTTGAAGACAATACCTTCACAATCCACTGAAAACAGTGAAGTGGAGCAGGTGCCTATCTAGAGGCTTCTCCCTTAGACCAATGTTCTACATACCATAAGGTGTTCTGTATGCTTCCAAAAGAGAAAGGCAAACACCAACTTAACTAGAAAACCTTCGATCTACAATGATGTCCTGCCTGCAAAACATGCTAGTGCAATGGTGGCCAAAACTCATAGGAATAAACAATCAGTATCTGATTTTATGTAAGGCCTACTCCATGGGATTAATTCCTTCTCTCCTGTTGCTTGCTTGGCCAAGAGTCTTAGAATCAATAGGCTAAGGACCTAGGTAAAAACCAAATTTTACTGTTCTATTAAGGAACATAGTAGTAAAATGATTCCTATTGACATTCTGCTGTTATATACATAGATCTGTGTCTTGCTCAGTCATTGTCAGGGAAGCTCCCTCCTGTAGCAGATGAGAACAAATATAGAAACTCACAGCCAGACAGTTTGCAGAATATGATCCTATCTGGTGCAGAACCAGGCAGAACCTCTGCACCAGATAGGATCATAAAACTGGAAGGAGAAATGGACATTTCAGTGACCCAGAAATCTCTCTCCAATTGATAACCACTTGCAAATGAAATTTTAGTTTTCTCCAAGGGAGGATCACTAGAGAAACATACTACTCTAAGGGTAAGTCACTTGTCCATTGTTAGATGACCAACAGAAAACAAATTCAGTGTTGTATTTGGAGGTTGCTTGTCTCATAATTTAATAGTTGTGTCAGGACTTTGTTGTTTGTTTTATTTTTTTAATTTAATTTTACTTTTTTATTTGTTTATATTTTACCCTGCAGGTACATTGTGTATGTATTATGGCTTCCAGTGAAGTGTGTTTATGGGATTCCTGAGTGTGTGAATGAGTGTGTCTTGTGTCTATGTCTGTTTCTTGTAACTTTCTTAGACTCTTTTCCTTCTGTATGTGTTTTTTTCCCAATCTGATTTGTTTTTGTTTTATATTTTATTTTATTTTAATTCTTATCTCTTAGATACTTGCTTCTTTTCTAAGGATAGACAAAAAGGAGATTGATCTAGGTCGGAGAGAGGTGAGGTGAAAATGGGAGGGGAAACTGTAATAAAAATAAAAAATGGAAAGATCTATTTTAAAATTAAGAGAAAGAAATTATATAGTATTTTCAACAATAAAAGCTTATACATAGGAATATATATATATAAAAGTAAGAACATGTAAGACAGATATCTGGAAATGTAGACTGTATCTCATTTAAAAATACGGTTTGGAAAATATTTTTTTAATATTTTCTTTACCCTTTTTACATTTTAAAAATTTATTTTATCTCTGTGAATACTTTAACTGCAAGTATCCATGTATCATATGGTGCTTTGTGCCCAAGGAGGCCCTCTCAGGGAGATCCATGTGTCTCCCCTAGTCCCTTCCACTATACCTGACATCTCTGGATCTATGAATTGTAGGTTGGTTATCATTTATTTAATAGATCATATTGACAGGTAAGTGACTTCACACCATATTTGTTTTGGAGGGTCTGGGTTACCTCAGGCAGGATAAATTTTTTTCTGGTTCCACCCATTTTCCTACAAATTTCAAGATGACATTTCTTTTATAGGTGAGTATCACTTGGTTGAATAAATGTACCACATTTTTTTTATCCATTCTTCTGATAAGGGAAATCTGTGTTGTTTCCAATTCAGGCTTGTATGAATAGTGAAGCAAAGAAAATGGTTGAGAAAATGTTCCTGAGGTAGAATAAAACATCCTTTGAGTATATGCCCCAGAGTGGTATAGCTAAATCTTCAGGTGTGTTGATTCCCATATTTCTGAGGAACCACCATAACTGATTTCCATAGTGGGTATGTAGCTGGAGAGTTTCTCTCCAGGTGCAGCCAAGACCCCGCAGTACCGCAGCCCACGCATAAAATAATCACTCAGACGCTTATATAACTTATAAACTGTATGGCTATGGCAGGCTTCTTGCTATCTAGTTCTTATGTCTTAAATTAACCCATTTCTATTAATCTATACCTTGCCACATGCCCCGTGGCTTACTAATATCTTACATGTTGCTACTCATGGCAGAAGCTGGCAGCATCTCTTCCTCAGCCTTCCACTTCCCAGCATTCTCCTCTCTCTTTGTCCTGCCTATTCTTCCTGCCTGACTACTGGCCAATCAGCACTTTATTTATTAACCAATCAGAGCAACACATTCACAGCATAGAGAACATCCCACAGCATGGATATACAAGTTTTCACTCCTACCAGCAGTGGAGGAGTGTTCCCCTTGCTCCACATCCTCTCCAGCATGAGCTGACACTTGTGTTTTTTTTTTTTAATTTTAGTCATTCTGACAGGTGTAAGATGGAATCTCAATGTAGTTTTGATTTGTATTCCCCTGATATCTACAGGAGTTGAACATTTCATTCCATTCAGTGTTTCTCAGCCATTTGCTATTCCTCTGTTGAGAATTCTCTTTCTAGATCTGGATTCCACTTTTAATTGGATTATTTGGTATGTCAATGTCTAGTTTCTTGAGTTCTTTATATATTTTGGATATCATGGATATTAGCCATCTATCAGATATGCAGTTGGTAATTTTTCCCCATTCTGTAGGATGCCACTTTGCTCAAATGATCCCATCCTTTGCCTTATAGAAGCTTTTCAGTTTGATGCATTCTCATTCATTGTTAATCTTAGTTTTGTTCAGGAAGTCTTCTGTGTCAATGAGTTTAAAGGTATTTCCCACTTTCACTTCTTCCAGATTAATTCTGCCTGCTTTTAAGCTTAGGTCTTTGATCCATTTGGACTTGAGCTTTGGGTAGGGTGAGCATGGATCTATTTGCATTCTTTTACAAGACATCAACTTTGACCAGCACCATTTTTTGACAACATTTTTCTCATGTCTATTTCTAGTTTCATTATAAAAAATCAGATTTCCATAAGTTTGTGCCTGTAGCTAGAGTTTTCCTGCCTGGCCCACAGCCAGGACAAATCTGTGTCATCCGCCAGTCCCACAGCTGCTCAGACACAACCAAGTAAACACAGAGACTTATATTGCTTACAAACTGTATGGCCGTGGCAGGCTTCTTGCTAACTGTTCTTACATCTTAAATTAATCCATTTCTATAAATCTACACCTTGCCACATGGCTCGTGGTTTACTGGCATCTTTACATGCTGCTTGTCCTGGCTGTGGCTGGCACTCTCCAGCTCAGCCTTCCACTTCCCAGAATTCTCTCCTCCTTGTCCCGCCTATACTTCTTCCTGCCTGACCACTGGCCAATCAGTGTTTTATTTATTGACCAATAAGCAACATGTTTGACATACAGACCATCCCACAGCATGTGCTTTAATGTTTGAGTCTTCAATTCAATTCCATTGATCAGTCTATTTTTATGCCAATACTATGTAGTCTTTGTTACTATATCTCTGAAGTACAACTTGATAACAGGGGTAGTGAAACCTCAGAAGTTCTTTTGTTGTTCGGATTATTTCAGCTATGCTGTTTTCTTATTTGTTTGTTTTCCATATGTAGGTAAGAATTGTCCTTTCAGGTCTGTGAAGAATTGTATTGAAATTTTGATAGGGATAGTATTGAATCTGTATATTCTTCTAGTTAGATGGTCATTTTTACTATCTCTATCCTACCTACCCATTAGCATGGAAGCTATTCCCATCTTCTAGTATCTTCTTCAATATTTTTCTCCAAAGACTTAAAGGTTTTATCATACAAGTCCTTCAATTGCTGGGTTAGAGTTATCTCATGATATTTTATATTATTAGAGGCCATTGTGTAAGGTGTTATTTCCCTTGTTTCCTTCTCAGTAGACTTGCAATTTGTGTACTGGTGGGGTACTGATTTTTGTGAGTTAATTTTGTATCCAGGTACATTGCTAAAAGTGTTTATCACCTTTAGGAGTTCCTTGGTGGAATTTCTAGTGACATGTATGTATACTATCATACTATCTGCAAATGATACTTTGACTGCTTCCTTTCCAATTTTTACCATGTTGATAGCCTTCAGTTGTCTTATTGCTCTCACTAGGACTTCAAGCACTATATTGAATAGATATGAAGTGAGCAGACAAACTTATCTTGTTCCTGCTTTTAGTGGAATTTCTTTGAGTTTCTCTCTATTTAATTTGATGTTGGCTAGAAGTCTTCTGTAAACTGCCTTCATTATGTTCAGTTATGTACTTTATTTCTCTAACATCTCCAGAAATTTTATACTGAAAGGGTGTTGGATTTTGTCAAAAACCTTTTCTGCAGCTAATGAGATGATCATGTGGTTTTTAATCTTTCAGTTTGTTTATATGATGTATTACATTTATTGATTTTACTGTATTGAACAATCCCTGCATCTCTGGAATGAAGACTACTTGATCATGGTGGATGATCTTCTTGATGTTTTCTGGGATTCAATTTGCAAGTATTTTGTTGCATATTTTTGCATCTACGTTCATAACAGAGAATTGTTCTATAATTCTCTGTCTTTGTTGGATCTCTATGTGGTTTGGATAACATGGTAAATGTGCCCTCATCAAATGAATTGAACAATGCTTTTGTTGTTTCTATTTTGTGAAATAATTTGAAGAATGTTAGCATTAATTCTTTTTTGAAAGTGTGGTAGAATTCTTTCCTAAAATCATCTGGCCCAAGGCATAATTTTAATGATTGCTTCTATTTTACTAGAGGTTAAAGAGCTACTCAAATTACTTATATGAACTTGATTTAATATTGATAGGTGGTATCTATCCTGAAATCTATCCCTTTCTTTTAGATTTTTCAATTGAGGGAGTACATGTTTAAAATATTTATCTTTATAGTTCTCTGTATTTCTTTGCTATTATTAATCTGTCCCCTTTTCATTTCTGATATTGTTAATTTGGATATTCTCTCTTTGTTTTTTAGTTAGTTTGGATAAGAGTTTGTCTCCTTGTTGATTTTCTCAAAGAACCATTTA
>CABHPR010121730.1:0-18055 GCA_902168415.1 Peromyscus melanophrys | reverse complement strand
GGGGGGGGGGAGATTTCAAGTTCAAAGCCAGCCTGGATTTACACAGCAATAGCTGGTCTCAAAAACAAAACAGAACTTCAGTCAAGCTCATCTGAGCCTCTTTCTTCCCCACTCTTGACTCCAATTGGCCTGTGGAACCCATCTTAGCCCCAAACATAAGCCAATTTAACAAGAATTCCTCCATCCTTGATAGCTAATCAAATGCCTCTTAGTCATCGCCACTCACGGACCTGTACACTCTGCTCTTGGTTATAAATCTCTAGCTCTCTTCACTACATTCTCAATTGAACCCTCTCTTTCCCTTGTTGTCATAGGAGTAGTAAAGTCCCCCCTACACACTCCTTTTTTGAGACAGATCTCAGATCCCATGTAGCCTCATGTGGCATTGAAATCTCTGGGCAATTAGAATAACCCTAAATCTCCAATCTTCCTGTCTCTACTTCCTACATTCTGGGATATGGGCATGTGATACCACACCAGTTTATGTGGTGCTGAGAATCAAACTCAGGGCTTTGTGCATGCTAGGTCTTAGTGACTTTTCTGTTTCTACAATAAAACACCATGAAAAAGGCAATTTATAGAAGAAAGAGTATATTTGGCTTACAATTCCATGGTGGTGGAGTGGAGGGAGCAGGTGGCTGGAGCAGCAGAGAGCTCACATCTTGAATCACAAACAGGAAGCAGAGAGAGTGCTCTAGAAATGGAGTACAGCTTTTGAAACCTCAGGCCACATCTCCTAAACCTACCCAGTGCCAACTGGGGACCAAGTATTCAGATATCCAAAAAAATCACACCAGGAAGTGCTCTATGAGCCAATCCAAATGTCCATCTTATTTTTATAGTGTGTGTGTCCCTAGTACATGTGGACATCAGAGGACAACTTGCAGGAATTGTTCTTCCATTCCACAATATGGTTCCAGGGAACATACTTAGGTTGTCGGGCCCAGTAGCAGGTACCTCTACCAGCTGATCTATTCTGCTGGCCTCATCCTTGCCATTTTTAATGTTTTTCATTAACAGAGACCACCAAGATTAAGAAGCAGAAGAGTAAATTATTAGCCAGGCCAGGTGACATAGTCCTTTAATCCCAGCACTCAGGAGGCTGAGACAGGCAGAGCTCTCTGAGTTCCAGGCCAACCTGGTCTACATAGCAAGCTCCAGGCTAGCCATGGCTATATAATGAGATCCTGTCTCAAAAAGGCAACAGAAACTTGGGAGGCAGAGGCAGGCGGATCTCTGTGAGTTCAAGGCCAGCCTGGACTACAGAGTGAGTTCCAGGACAGGCTCCAAAGCTACACAGAGGAACCCTGTCTTTAAAAAAAAAAAAAAAAAACGAAAAAAAACCCCAAAAAACAAACAAAATAAACTTCCCTCAATAAATAAATAAATAAATAAATAAATAAATAAATAAATAAATGTCGGAGGAGGAAAAGGAAATTATTTCACAACAAAAATTGGCTTTTAAAATCATATTTTTGCTTTGTTTCTTGGTTTTTGTTTTTGTTGTTTTTCATGACTGTTTTTCTGTGGAATAACCTTGGCTGTCCTGGATCTCGCTCTGTAGACCTGATGGCCTTGAACTCACAGAGATCCTCCCGCCTCTGTCTCCCGAGTGCTGATATTAAAGGCATGTGCCACCATGTTACATTTATTTACTGTGTGTGGTGAAGGAGAGTGTGCACACACCACAGCAGGCATGGGAAAGTCAGAGGACAGCTTGCACGAGTCAGTTCTCTCCTTCCATCAGGTGGGTGCTGGGGGTCAAAGCCAGGAGGTCAGGCTTGGCAGCAAGCACCTTCACCAGCTGAGCCATCTCACTGACTAGGAGTTGGTTTTTACTCAGCACAGTGGGCAGAATGTTTTGGTTTTTTTTTGATGAGTGGACAATATGGCCTGACCCCACTGGGTGCCTGGATTGATGGATCTGCTCCTGTCACAGGGTGGTGAATTGGCATGACCCTTTCATAAAGTGGCAACATATAGTAGAAGACATCTGTGCCCCAGTGACCATCAAATTAACATGAGAGGATTAATTTCAGCAGGAACTATAAGTTGAGAAGAAACAGGGAAGTCACTTAGTCAGCAGCAAGGAACTTAGTCAGCAGCAAGGAACGAGCAGGGACCAACGCAAGCAGTGTGTGCTCCTCTCCCATGTGGATTGAACAAAAGAAGGGAAAGTCGGGGCGGAAGTAGAAGTCAGAAATGCAGAAGCCTCTCCGAACTTGCCCTCATGGATTTTGAACTCTCAGAACTCAATAGCAACCCAAATCAACACAACCCAGGGCAGAAACTCAGAGTCAGTCTAGACTCCTCTGCAATAGAAGTCCCTGGGCCTTCCATCTATCTGTCCAGTCACAACTCAGCTACCGAATCAGTCTGGCTGAGAAGGATCTGACATGCCAACCTCATATAGGATGCCCTTGGGGGTCAGGTGTTCATCTCTGGTCCCCTAAGCCCATCCAGGAAGTGGAACAGCAGG
Source organism: Peromyscus melanophrys (assembly GCA_902168415.1). Taxonomy (NCBI): domain Eukaryota; kingdom Metazoa; phylum Chordata; class Mammalia; order Rodentia; family Cricetidae; genus Peromyscus; species Peromyscus melanophrys. Next base: position 15,576 of record CABHPR010121730.1, on the reverse strand, counting down.
GTAGATTGGGCAGGCTAACAGGGTGGCTGGAGCCTTGGGCTGCAGCAGATTCTCCTTAAAGGGACAGGTGGGAGGCTGTTGTGGGCTATCCACCAGAGAAGACTACTTGGACTTGGGTTTAAACCAATAGAAAGTCTTCACTAGCCACTCCACAACTATACCAGGTGTTCGGGATCCCAAGCCTTTCTCAGGGTAAGCTTTTAAGCACAAAAACTATATCCTGGGTTGACACACTTCAGTTAACAAGAACAATGAGCCAAAAGTGGAACTACAGAAGCCAAAAAGCAACGTTAGTACATTCAGAGACTTTCCCAGAACTGTGGACTTTGATGGATTAGGTCTTTGTTTTCATTTTGACAGGTGGTGCTGTCTGTGTGCTGAGTTTTATGGCCTGAGCGGTACTTTCATCATGGAGTCAGTTCTGCTAAGGTCTGGGGTCTTGTTACAGAGACAGGATCGATCTGGCTCAAGTGCTTCTGCAGTCTTCACTGGAGCCACATCTGGCCCCGCTTTCTCCATGATGTCATCTGTAAAATCCTAAGTGGAATTATGGTATACTACAAGGATGGAGGTGCTATAGTGACTAACCTGCTGAGCATAAAGCCCAGGCAGGGAGACAGAAACAAGAACAAATGAAATTCTATGTCTGCAATGATGACATCAACCTGAAGATAATGGTCAGAGACAATGGCCCCAGAGGAAACCTAATCAAGTGAGAAAGCTGTGTTGGCAGAAGTTCTTATTTTGTTTTGAGATGGAGTCTTTCGAAGGCCAGCACGGTCTTGAACCCCTCTCTGTTGCTGATGACTCTGAATTGCTGGTTTTCCTGCCTTCCTCTTCCAGGTGTTGGATTATAGGCACTTACCATCACACCCAGAGTCTTCGCTCACTTGTTCTCATTTTGTTATTATTGTGTGGTGTGTGTGTACAAATTCAAAAAAGAACAATTTTCTGGAGCTGGTCCTGCTTTTTACTACGGGAGCCAGGAATCAGACTCAGTTTTTTCTTCTTTTCTTTGTTTGTTTTCCATGTTTTCACCAAGCACTTTTACCTGTTGAGACATCTAATCAGCCCAAGTTCTTTCTTTTATAGAGCTTTTAACCACTGCTGTGGTTTCATTTGTTTGTTTATTTATTTATTTTAGAGGTGAGTCTTGATGTTTAATGCCAGCTGGCCTTGAACTTGTGGTGATCCTCCCATCTCAACCTCTGAAGTGCTGGAAGTACAAGCATGCCCTCTCACAACCTGCTTTGTGATATTATCCTAATAAAAATCAGATGGGTGTGGTGGGGCTGCAGAGCAAGGCCCTGCTTCAAAAACAAGCAAACAACAAAACCAAATAAACAAAATCAAGATTTCAGTTGGTATTCTAAAAAAAAAAAAAAAAAATCCTGGGAATTCAGAGAATTTGAACTTTTACTATGAGGAAACAGCAAGAAGCAGTTTGGTATTCCAGAAGCATCCAACCTCTTCTTCCTTTGAAGCCATGCTCTCCAGTTCCATTGACCATCACAGCAGCAGGAATCAGCCATGACTTTGTCTGTTTGTGACACTGACCTACTTAGAAAAACTGATTTTTAAAAAATTTGTTTTGGAAGGAGGGATTTTGTAACTTGAAAAGTTCTCCTTTTTTAAATTTTCTGTTCACAGCCATATGAGGTATGGTAGTGCATACCTTCAATCCCAGCACTTGAAGGTCAGGTCTACATAGAGCATGCCAGGCCATCCAGGGCTACACAGTGAGATCCTGTCTCAAAAACAAATAAATAATAGTACCAATGCTCTTGTACAGGGCCTGTGTTGGTTTCTAGCACCCGAGTCCAGGTAGCTCACAATTGCCTGTAACTCCAGCTCTAGGGCATCTGATGTTCTCTTCTAGACACTGAGGGAATGTGCACACATATACACATATACATATAACTTAAAAAGTATAGTAATAATAAATCTTGAAAACTTTGTCACATGATTCTATGATAGTGTTGTTTAACATGTAAGCTGTACTGTTAATATATAAAACAAATTTTAGTTTTTAATTTTTTCAATTTATTTTATTTTAGTGTATGAATGTTTTGCCTGTAGGTATGTATGTATGTATATATGTATATATGTATGTATGTATGTATGTATGTATATATACCACTTGCATGCCTGGTGTTCACAAAAGCTAGAAAAGGCTGTCGAATCCCCTGGAACTGGAGTTATAGATGGTTGTGAGCCATCATGTGGGTGAGGGGGATTGAACCTGCATCCTTTGGAAGAGCAACAAGTACTCTTTCCTACTGAGTCATCTCTCTAACATCCTTAAGATTTTTTTAAAGAACTGCAGATTTAAGCTAGTAGATTAGTTCCACCCCTGATACTATGTCTAACAGCCTCACACTATATCATTGGTTTTACTGGACAGTTTCATGTCAACTTGACCACAAGCTATAGTTATCCCAAAGGAGGAAATCTCAACTGAGAAAATGCCTCCCTAAGATCTGGCTATAAGGCATTTTCTTAATTAGTGATTGATGGGGGAAGGCCCAGCCCATTGTGGGTGGTGCCATACCTAGGCTGGTCGTCCTGGGTTCTGTAAGAAAGCAGGTTAGCAAGCCATGTGAAGCCAATAAGCAGCACCCTCCATTTCCTCTGCATCAGTTCCTGCCTCCAGGTTCCTGCTCTGTTTGAGTTCCTGTCCTAACTTCCTTCAATGATGGACTCCAATATGGAAATGTAAGCCAAATAAACCCTTTCCTCCCCAACTTGCTTTTGGTCATGGTGTTTCATCACAGCAACAGGAACCTTAACTAAGACACTGGTCTTTATTAAAATGTTAGCTTTTGTCATTAAAAAAATCTTTTTACTGTTAAATTTCAAACTATTGCATTACAATTTTATTTATTTATTCTGATTAAGTTTATGACAACCCTAGGATGTATACTCACAGCAAGTACCTTATTTCTCATACCTTAGTCTTAACCAGGTCACCCCACACACACACACACACACACACACACACACACACACACACACACGAATGCACATGTGTGTGTAAGCCTGAGCACACCCTTAGGTGTCATCCTCAGCAACACTGTCTACCTCCTTTGACCTGAAGACAGGGTCCCTCACTGGCTGGAAGCTCACCTGGCTGATTAAACAACACTGGCTAGGCAGGGAACCCCCAAGGAGCCTGCTATTTCTGCCTCCCCAGTACTGGGATTACAAGTGGATGCTTTCACACCTGGCATTTTAAAATAGGTTTTAGGGGTCACATTCAGGTCCATGTGCTTGCAAGTACTATACCAACTGAGCCACCCTGCCCCCAGCAGCACCCTAAAAGCCACACATTGTGAAGCCTTTCCTTCTGCAGGAGGTGCAAGTGAAACCAGTTTCTAGAAAGACAGATGCAAAGCAGAGAACATGCATCCTGTCCTGACAGAGGGGCCAAGGTCCACATCTAATGGGGAGGGAGGCTCTGAAGTCCAGGCTGCTTTTCCCCAACCTGGGAGGAAGATCCTAGTCTAGGCCACTTCCTGAAAGCACAGGAGGCAAAGGCCACCTGCCAAACAAGGCCAAGCTCAATGCCCTCTGAACCTTTCTCTCCTCACTGTTCAGTTTTGAGAAAGCAGCATCTAGCTAGAGATCACATCTTCCCAGCTCAGAGCAGCAGGGGAGATCCAGGAGAATTCACTGCAAATGCTGGCATGGGTTCAAGGCTGAAAAGCTGTGTCTACTGAACAATGAATGAAAGAAGAAAGAAACAGGTATGGCATCTACCCAGATACTTGGAATTCAACAACAGCAAAAGAATACAGCAAGCCAATGCTAACATATACTTTCTTGAGACAAGGTTTCATTACTTCAGGCTGGCTGGCCTCAAATTTGCTATGGAGTCAAGGATGACTTTGAACTTCTGATCCTCCTGTCTCTGCCCCCTACATACTTGTGTTTTAGCCCTGTGCCATCAACAAACCAGGTCTATGTGATGGCTGGGACTGACTCTAGGCCTCTGGGCATGCTATCAAGCCATATCCCCAATCTCAACACAGACAAATATTCTAACAGGAAAAAAATATATAAGCCAAGGTGGAGAGTCTCCATTGGAGTTTTTCTGAGTTGGAGAACTTAATAAAAACTTGATTTTTAAATCAAATGGCTTAAAGATGAGATTTAAAAACTGATGGATGTTTAAAATTTCAGAGCCAGGCAGGGCAGCCCATGCTCATAATATCAGCATTTGGAAGGCTGAGGTGAGAGAGGGGAATCACTGTGAATGAGGCCACTCTGGACTACATAGTAAGTTCCAGGCTAGCCTGGGCCACAGAATAAGCCCTGTCTCAAAAAAAAAAAAAAAAAATGCTGTTAGCACATACTTGTAAACCAAGTATCCAAGGTGCTGAGGAAGTTATATACTAGCCTGAGCTACACGGTGAGTTTGAGGTCAGCATGAGCACCATAGGAAAATCTTGTCTCAAAGTATCAAAATAAAACAAAAAAACTATTTTAGAACTAAGCAAAAAAGTTGCTATGCAAAATCCGTACAGAAAACTACAGCTAAGTTAACAATAAACGACAAGTTTTATACATTTTTTTTAAACCAAAGGAGAGGGAGCTGAATCTGTAATTTGAAAATTCAGAAAAAGCAGCATGAAGACATTTCCTAGCAAAATGACAGAATATTAATTAGTAGAAAGAATCCTGGCTGGCAAGATGGCTCATTGGGTAAAGGCACTTGCAGCCAAACCTGGTGACCCGAGTTCAATCCCTGAGACCCACATAATAGAAGGAGGGGAACAACTCTGGTTGCCGGTCCTCTGACCTCCACCTAGGATCCAGGACATGTGCATGTCTACACACATCTGCACAAATACACAAATGTAAAAAAAATTTGTTTGAAGGAAAGGAGTCTTAGACTGTAGTAGAAAGACCACTCTCTCCCATGGGTAACAATATGGTGGCCTAAGACCTCTCCAAAGGGGTAGAATGTGATATGCTGAAGAAAACCCCCCGAAAAGTCATACCTGCCACATTGTCTCCCAGCATAAAGGCTGACTTAATGCTCACAGAGGATGACCAGTCCTTTTTTGTTGGTGGTTTTTTTTCAAGACAGAGTTTCTCTGTGTAGCCTTGGCTGTCTTGGAACTCAGAAATGCTGATAACCGACTCAATGCCAGGACCAATCTCCAGCATAGGAGCCTCCTGGAGCACTAAGGTGGCTCTCCCTGAGGAGAGATGGCTAGCCAACGAGCAGATCTTCCTGGCTTGAAAGAGAACTAAGAGCCAGTGGTCTCGGGGACACCGGAGTGAAGCCAATGTACTGTCCAGATGTACCTGCAGTCACTGTAACGGCAACGGGTCCTTCTGAGAGCTGAGAATCCAGGGCAGTTATAACACAGGGTCAACTTAGGAAGGCAGCTGAGAGCTACTCTATGCTAAGAAAAGACTGCGCACCCAAGAATTTTGAATACCCTGTGACAGATTTCTCTTCTCCTAACTATTCCTCCTTTTGGTTTAGCTTTTTTTTTTTTTTTTTTTTTTTTTTTTTTTGCCTGGGGGTAGGAGGGGCAGGGTTTCAGGTATAGCTGAGGCTGGCCTCAAACTATGTAACCTGGCCTGGCTAGCCTTGAACCCCTGATCCTCCCACCTCTACTTCCTAAACACTGGGATTACAGGCATGCATCACCATACCTGCTTTTCCTGCCTTGGTACTACTGTAAGGAATCTGTAGATCTGTAGTTTGGAGACGAATGTCTTCAGTATGCTTAAATTCTACTCTGACTCAAAGAAGCACCAGTATTACACACACACACACACACACACACACACACACACACACACACACTTCTTGTGATTGAGAAACTTGAACACAAGATTTGAAGGAATTCAAAAACACTGGGCAGTTTGGGTAGTGTTAATAATTAGGGAAGATAATTAAATTTGTCTGGATTTTAAACAATTGAGTTGCAATAAAAGGAAATCTTCATATGCTAATGTAATTTCTAGTAGCAAATAAGTATGTTTGGAGAGGGAAATCTGTTCATCAGAGCTTGGAATACACAGCCAGAAACTAGGAACAGCAACAATCAGGCACGGACTGAGCACTGGTTCAAGGCTCCCTTCCTGTAAACCTGGGAGGCTCTCCATTCTATCAGACAGTACTAACTATGGAAAACCGCTCAGGCACCCCAAACCCCAGCATCCCCTGTAGTCTTCACTCCCCAGCCCAGACTCCTTGGTGACCTTTCTGAAGTCCCCTTTCCTGCTGTTTCTCCTTGCAGAGGCTGTTCCCTGACAGTATATTTCTTCTTCTGGCCTTTGGTGTAGCCTCTGACCATGCCAATCAGGTGAAGATTCTGCCTACCCGGCCCCCTCCATTCCACATTTCTTCCATTCTCCCCATGGTTACCACTGTACATTGTAGGTCATCTGTCTTTTCTGCCATGTCTGCACTGTCTCTGGCACACAGTGGCACCAAGTACAGCACAGATGATACATGAATTTTGGTGAAGTGGCTACACATCACACAGAAAGCAGTGACAGCCTTGTGTCTGCAGCATGAAGGCTTCCAGCTACGGGACAAGAGCATCACAGCTACAGACAAGACAGTAGCCAATCAACTGCCTCATGTGAAAACACAAAAACCTCAGGGATGTGGCTTGTCTCAGATTTGCTGGGCTCAGATACCACCAAGCAGGGTACCCTGTCCCAGCCTGTCCTGAATTGACAGCACCCTCAAACAGGACAGCAGCAGATCATCTTCCCAGGCTCACAATGCATGAGGACCAAGAAAAGTCTCTTTCTGAAGAGGCTCAGTAGGGTGTGTCCAGGACACCCTGAGTTGGAGAGGGAGAGGGCGTGGCTCACTAAGAGAAACACCAATAGGAACCAACTGGAAGCTGGTAAACGTACTTTATTTTTGAAAAACCAATGATCAACAGTAGCTCCACTGGAAGGAAGTATTGGCAGCAGGGTAGGGCAATTTCACACTGCAACACTCTGACAGGGACACTTTCTAGCCATGGATGTGTACATGTTCTATTTTGAATTTCAAATCACAACTGCAGTTTTAAAGTTCTTAGAAAAGGCATCCTCATAGAAATGTTCTTTAGATAGGCTTCAACCTACGAACAGCAAAACCCAGATGTGAAGAGCAGCAGCACACCAGGAGAGTACCATACGAAAGCACAAGTTTAGGCACTTTATCACAGAAAACCACTTAGAAATACTGTAGATGAGGTCCACTCTATGGAGATGCTGCTGTCCCTCCTCCTTGCCAACTTTACAGTTGTCGGGCCATGACAGCACGAGCCCTCAACTGAAGCACCGCACCCTCCTTTCCTCCCAGCATCCCCTCTACAACCACAGGAAGACTGACAGACAATGGCTCCCCTGACCTGAGGAGGAGCACTGAAGCCATCTGAAATGATTCCTTGGGATCGGAGCGGCACCGCCTTGTGATCTGCATCACTTCCTGTAATGAGCTTGCCGTCTGGATCCCGGGTGTGCAGAGTCAGCTGCCCTGTGCACACAGCACATTCTCTTCACTGACTGCACAGTCGATGGAGCCTCAGTCAAGCCACAGGTTCTCGGCTCGGCTGATGAGACCGTAAAAGACAAAGACACATCAGGTGCAGTGAAGAGGGAGGGAGTGGTACTCTGGAGGACTCACCAGATGTAAGAGGTACAAAACATCCATCAAGTTTCCATGTCAGGTGATGCCACAGTTAGCATGACTTGCCAGTGTCCACTACCGATCACAAAGCCTGCCTTCACATGTAAAGCCTTCATACAGTAACTGTGATACTGACCAGAGGTCATGCACAGACCCTTTCTAGAAGACATGAGAATGTCATCTGGTATGCAGGTTCCTGCACCCGCTTGCCTCACGGGCCTGCAAGGGGCTGTGTGGTCCTGCCTGCCCGTCGGGAAGCTTACCACCTGGCTAGAGGTCTTCTTTTCTGCTCCCAGCTCGGTTGTCTTCCTTGGAAGCCCGTGGTTTGGTATCTCCCTCCTTCTTCTTTTTACCCTTCTCTGGCTTTGTCTTATTTTTCTCCTTGCTTCCTCCTCCTTTGCCAGGGTACACCTGTCCCTCTAGAGTGACATCAGCACACCTGTCTTGGCTGACCAGAAAGTCCTTGATCTCCCAGGCATAGCTCCCATCCCGGAGCATGAAGATAGCACGGTCTGATCCCACGATGAACCTAAACAGAGAAGCCTCCAGTTAGCAATGCTAGTGAGGTGCCAAGGGTCAGAGAAAGGTGGGACCCATAACCACAGTTCAATTCCACACAAACACAGAACACCGTATGGTACTGCCTTGGGCCAAGTGGCTGCTGACTTTAATATTGGCTGAGCTCTAAACAAGCATCCTGCTTGGATCTAGACAGAGCAGATGATGGTATTCCTGAGGCATAAATGAGACTATAAAAGAAAAACTCCTTAGGGGGCTGTAGAGGGGGCACAGGTGTGCTGGTGGAGGGGGTGATTCCATTTTTATCTTTAACATTCTGAAATGTTACGTCCATCTCTGTTTTACGTATTTTTTTGAGGGGGGGGGTGTTTTTCCCTGATAAATAGTCTCATGTAGCTCAAGATGACTTCACAGGAAAATGACTTTGAACTTCAGATCCTCCTGACTTCACCCCCAAGTGCTGAGATTACAGGCACCTGCCACTGTGCCCAGCCTTTTTATATCCTGAAGTCTCTAGTTAGTTTTGTTTGACGAAAAGCCTTTGCTGAGAAGGCTAAAAGGCACTGGCTTCGAGCAGGTACTACAAGGGTCTTCCTCAAGGCCCACAGGACACCTTTGAGCAGGCAGAAATCCTAAGTACCAAGGTTAGAAGCAAGCAGCTCAGGTTATGCCCATTCAGCAGGGCCCAAGAAGCAAAAAGGAACAGCATGGGTCTGGGTGACACACAAAAGCACGGCCAGAAGGCACGACGCTTCTGTTTCTGAACACTCCACACCTGCCCCCTTCAGTAGCAAGGCTTTCATCAGAGAGCAGTCATCACCAAGACATGGATGTGATGAAGTTACAGAAGGCATGCATGTCGGCCTGTGCACTCTCAAAACTCCCGTTCTTTCTCATCACTTCCTTACTTTCTTAAGACATCTGAAGACCTAGACTTTCAGAACTACTGCTAAGGAGAAAAAGCAGGCTCTAAAAATGGAAGGACACTCATGGATGGGAAGGGAAGAGAGGGTGGTAAGGATGGACACAGGAGGGAGTGGAGGCTGGTGAACATGATCAAAAATAAACTCTATGAAATATACATAAAGTAGAACCTTTCACATTCTATTTTAAGATCATATGGTCTTTGAAAACAGACTTCTTCACATTAGTTATTTATTAGTCACCTATTACAGCTGTATGTATCAACACCATGGATTGTAGAGCTGTAACTCATTCATCCTAAGAGGCTAAGCAATACAACTCTTTATTCTGATGAAGCAAAAGTTAGAGACAAAGATAAACACAACTTTCAACACCAAGCAAGGTATTAAAACAAACTTACTGATGGACAAAAAAAGCAAAAAAACAAAAACAACAGCAACAAAAAACAAATATTTAAAGAAAAAATATTGAAATAAATGTAAAGGAACTTATAGACAGGAAAGGTCTAAGGTCCTTGGGAAGACTGCCAAAAAGGGCACCCTGCTTCAGCCCCAGAAAAATCCCCAGCACAACCCTGGTGAGGTGACGAGAAGCTGTAATCCCAGTGCGGGGGGGGGGGGGGGGGGCAGAGGCAGGAGGACCTTTATAAGTGTGAGGAGTGAACCCACCCCTCCTCCAAAACCCAAAAAAGTAGCCTAGCCTGGGGTCTCTACCTCTGAACATCATAGTTGGCATTGAAGAGGCTGCCCTGCCATAGGCTGGTGATCTCTTCTGTCTCCTTCTCGGAGGGGTTCCCTGACACGGTGACAAACATCATCAGGGTCTTCCCTTTCTTTGTCATCTGCAAGATGCTCTCAGGCTTGCCTGGGTCGAGCTTGGAGAAGTCAACAGGTGCAGAGGGTCTCTTGTGCTCTGGAAGGTCTCCTTCTTCTATGTCATCATCTTTCTGCCAGGAGAGAGGGAGCATTAACCCTGTCATCACTCTCCAATGGCACAGACATTGCCCAGGATGTCAGAAGCAGGCGTACACACCACCAAATTACTACAAACAAAAGATTCCCTTAACAGCCCAGGGTTCCTGTGTCATATAGGTTTCTATGATGTTTTCATTCTCAAAGAACCTACCCAACTTGGTGGAATATAACAACAGCCACATTAGGTATTGTTATGGATGCCACCTAGCAATGAAAATCAAATACACCTATAACAAATCCCAAGTACAAGCATACTGGCTAAAGTGCATAATCCCAATGACTCAGTAGATCAAGGAGAAAGATGGAGCATTCAAGGCCAACTTAAGCAACTTAGCAAGATCTTGACTACAAAACGGCTGGGGATGTGGCTTAGTGGGAGAGTGCTTGCCTAGAATGTGCAAGGCCTTGTGGTCAATCTCCAACACCACTAAGACAACTTTCTTTTTAAAAAATAACACACGACAGGCACAAAGGACATACTATACAATCCCATTTGTTTAAGTATCAAGAACAGGTAAAACGAATGTGAGGGACAGAAATTAGAACACTGATCGCCTCAGGAGAAAGATGTGAGGTGGGTCAGACTGGGAAGAACATGAAGGAACATCTGGTGTGATGGTTTGTAATACCGTCGACTCATTAGTTCTGTATTTCAGTAAGGTGTGGGTTACACTATTCAAAACTCACTGTGGGCTCAGTGACAGATGCTTTTCTAGCATGCCCAGGGTCCTGGGTTCCATCCCCAGCAGAGCAAAACAAACAAACCCCTCGTGCTGCACACTCAACACCTGCAATCCACTGCACACAGATGTTAAATCCCAAGTCCAGGTCTGCTCTATGCAGTGGTGTGACCTAACAATTCTGAAAGCACCTTCACTGGATTCTAGGAGCTGGCAAAGGTGTACACATGCTGAGAGGGACTACAGAAGACTCCTCACTTGGGGGAAGAGGCAAACACGGAAGGAGGAAGGGTGAACCTTGGAGCAGACTGGAATTGTAGGCACAGATTGATTCGGCAGGTAGACGAGGTGGATGGGTAAAAATATTAAAATGTAGGTTCCTTGAAGAAAAGCCTAATCATTGCATGTGAAACAAAAATGAACCCTCAAATATCTTCTTGCATCAGGAAGAAGTGCTCAGTGACTCACACACCACGTCAGAATGACACAGACGCCAACCTGAAGCAGCTCAAGGACCAAATTTGGAATAATATGAACATCAAAATAATAGTAAGGATTTATAGCTCCCCCAAAAGTCCATACTGATATAAAGAAATGAGAGAAAAAAGAATCCATTATTAACAGTAGAACATCCATAAATAGCCAATGCACAGAATAACGAATAAATAGAAGGAATGCACACCACAGACAAATAAAAAATCCCCCAAAGGCTGTTTAGTTGGCTCAGTGGGTAAAGGTCACTTGCCTTGGCACACTGGATGACCTGAGTTTAATCCCCAGGACCCACATGGTGGCACGAAAGAACTGACCACCCACACCCAACTTGTTCTCTGACCTGTGGCTCACACAAACTAAACTAATAACAACTTGAAAGCTGGCATGGCCTCTCAGGCCTATGATCCCAGCACTGGGGTTGGAGCTAGGAAAATGGCTGGAGTCTGCTGGCCACTCACCTAGCTTCAGGTTCAGTGAGAGACCCTGCTCCACGGGAACAAGGTGGGGTTCGATGGAGCAGGACACATGCCGGAACTACAGGTGTGCATCACACACACACACACACACACACACACACACACACACACACACACACACACACACACAATCAGCTGCACGAAGTCTTGACCTTTCAACTGGTTTCCCCAAGCCCCACAGTTGTCTACAGACAACCAAGCTGAACTTTCTTCTTCTCCTCCTCCTTTTTTTTTTTTTGGTTTTTCAAGACAGGGTTTCTCTGTAGCTTTGGAGCCTGTCCTGGACTAGCTTCTTTTAGGGGCCTTGATAATAGCTACCATTTGCTGAGTTACTAGAATATTCCATTTGGACACATTTTACCTCCAACCTTCAGAGCAAACTGCTTAAGTTCTCCACTCAAGGAATCATATGATTCTCAAAGAACAAGCACAATTTACACATGAACTAGAAGACATAATGCCAAAGTCAAATCTATTTTCTGGCTTTTCAATCCCTCTGGCCTCCACAGAAGATGAAATCACATCTTTATTTCCTGTGCCACTTGGGACTCAGCATCAGTTTTAACACAGAGTCCTCACCTCCTCTGCACAAACCTGACACAGGACCCTCAGGAGACGTTCATATGATTAGGAAGGAGTGAGAGCACTCACTGACTTGAAGATCCCACTGAGGAGAAGATCTCAGAGGAGAACCAGGGCTGCTGGGAAGGGAGCTCACATCTACAGTGTCTACATACAGTAGCTCAATCTGCATGGCAGCTGGCAAAACAAGGCATGCCCTGGTTCACAGACAGAAGATGAGGGTCACACACTTCCCTCTGGATAAAGCTGAGCAGTAGATGGGGGTCACAAGATCATATTTCTCCCTCGTGTGTCATTCGTGCGGGCTTTAGGCTTCACACACAACATCCTCATGATAGTCCACCTACACAGTGCATACTACTAACGTGTGCTGCAGTGTAGCTAAGTGGGTCAAAGACAGGCTCTGAGGTCAAATGACAGAATTCTAAACTAGGCTAACCTGCTGTGACCCTGGGCAAATTGCTTCTAGATGCCTCAAGGTCAGCCTTCAGGAAACAGAACCTCCCTTATCACCTAAGAGAGAGGATTAAAGGAGATACTGTGTAGCAGACTTCAAAGCTCTCCCAGCTCACCCATCCTCCACTTTCCTGAGTGACTACCTCTCCTTCAAAACCCCTCTACAGCTCCAGGGCACATTCTAAACATGCTTAAAAGTATAGCTAGAAAGACAGTACACGGGGAACTGCTTAACAGTAATTAGAGCAGCCGGGCGGTGGTGGCGCACGCCATTAATCCCAGCACTCGGGAGGCAGAGCCAGGTGGATCTCTGTGAGTTCGAGGCCAGCCTGGGCTACCAAGTGAGTTCCAGGAAAGGCGCAAAGCTACACAGAGAAACCCTGTCTCGAAAAAAAACAAAAAAAACAAAAAAAACAAAAACAAAACAAAACAAAACAAAAACAAAAAACAGTAATTAGAGGAAACAAACACAACTTTTTAAGTCCATCTGTACTGATTACAGCCACTAAAATTATGTGGCTGTAATCTAATCATAAAGAAAGATTAGAAACAGGTTGTAATATCTGGGTAAGACAACTTCCATCCCCATCAGATCTACCTATTCACTACTTCTAAATACAGTACAGGCCCTATGGTATTCGAGACCTCACTGGCCTGATTCCCAGCAACCTTCACTCACTATTGCTTTGCTTCAGACACAGCCTAAATTAATTAGCTGATATTGGATACTGATTGTGAACTGTACTCTTCCAAGTCCTTCCTGTTTTCCCAGTTAATACTTGCAACTGCTTTGAGATGAACACCAACACTTCCCTCATGTATATAAGGAAACTAAAGTACAGAGATCTGTACCAGACCAAATTCACAAGTTTAAGTGGATTTGTCCGCCCTGACATAAAGGAAAAACAAAAAACGAATTACTCAGTAGAATATCAACTAATAAGGTAATGGAGGTGCATGCCTTTAATCCCAGCACTCGGGAGGCAGAAGCAGACGGATCCCTGTGAGTTCAAGGCCAGCCTGGTTTACAGAGCAAGTTCCAGGGCAGCCAAAGGCTACACAGAGAAACCCTATCTCGAAGACCAACCAAACAACAACAAAAACAAACGAACAAGAATATCAACTAATAAACAGAAAAAATGCATACAACAGATAGACAAAAATCTTCAAAGGGCTGAAGAGTTGGCTCAGTGGGTAAAGATGCTTGCCCTGGGCACACTGGATGACCTGAGTTCAATTCCCCAAGACCCACATGGTGGAAGGAAAGAACTGATCACCTACACTAACTTGTTCTCTGACCTTCACACACAAGCTGAGGCACATAGGCAGAGTTCTCTACCAGACCAAATTCACAAGTTTAAGTGTATGTTGACCTGTTGGTCTCTGCTGTTCTGCCCAGGATCCAGGTCTCTCTCAAACTCTTTTCACATACTCTCTTTATCCTGTCTAAAATGCAGTCTCTTCCCTGCAGCCTTCTAGTGTTCCCACAGCATCTTCTCTTTATAGGAGCCAACCATTTTTGTTTTGGTGTACTACGGTTATTTCCATTATCTGCCCGTTCTGACGATGCCTTGCTTATTTCTGCAACCTCCTCTTCCTCAGTGTCCGAACATCAGCCACGGCAAAGCTTCTCACAAGGTAAGGTTCTCACTTGGGCAGATTAAAAGGCATTGTTTACTAGAGTCCAAAAAGGTTTGAAATTGAGAAGAGAATAAGGGGATTCCCCATTAGTCATACACACCCACTCAAATCTACTCTAATTTTTCTTTTCTCTTTTTGGGACAGGGTCTCACTGTGTTTGAAATTTACAATGTAGCTCAGGTTTAACTAAGGCTAGACTCCTGCACCAGCTTCTTAAGTACTGGAATTACAAACATGCACTACAATGGCCCCACTACTCCAATTTTTCTGTCGGGTACAGATAACATGAAAACAGGAGTCCCCTTCTAGTCAAATTCAGCAGGTGGCTGTCTTAAGCTTATGCCCAAAAGTCTTTACCCCCTTCCAACAATACAGAGTTAGCTACAAGTTAAAACATCAGCATCAGAAACAAACCTTGGGAGTTCTCTTGCAGAAAGAGACAACCTGCCCAAGGTTACACAGTGAGTACAGTTGTGTGACTCCTGTCCATCAGCTGTGCAAATCAAATAGGAAAGTACAATCACTTTCGGAACCGCCCCTTAGCACCTTATTCACACTCACTGTGACTACACACCCCAGTGCATACAAGTAACAGATCAGAAAACAGCCTCTCACAAAACAAGTCCACTGCTCCCTTGAATGAAAAACCTGGGTTCTATATGAGATGCCTTAGCTCTCCCCACCAGTAAAATAAATCCACCCACGAAATTACAAAATCCCCAGCAGGAACATAAACCAAAAGGAGTCGGAAACCCTCTCTATATTTGGAAGGATCTCTGTCAAAGCTAAAAAACGTTCTCGAGAGACAACTTTCACAACCCACTCACTCCGGAACAGGAGGGGGAGTGAGGGAACGCTCTTCAGGAGCGCTCTCTCCCTGTTAGCCGGCTCAATGTAGAGCCCACCGGGGCACAGCAGGGAAAGTTGTCTCTCGAGAACGTTTTTTAGCTTTGACAGAGATGTGGCCGGGAAGCCACGGCAGTGGAAGACACTGGGGAGAGAGGCCTGAGCCATGGTGGAATGAAGGCGGGCACGGGATGGGGAGGTGGTCAGTATCAACTTGAGATAGTCAGTAAGGGCCCTGGGTACAGGACAGGGCAAGAAATCAAGGGGCAGAAGTCGGAGGGTCACAAGACCAAGGGAGTAAGGGTTAGAGAGAAGGGATCTGGATGGAG
>CABHPR010121729.1:1362-18050 GCA_902168415.1 Peromyscus melanophrys | reverse complement strand
GTGTGTGTGTGTGTGTGTGTGTGTGTGTGTGTGTGTGTGTACAAGCACGAGATACTTGGGGTTTGTAAGACACTCGTACATGGTAGGCAGCTGTAGCCAGAAGTTTTCCTGTTCCGGCCTGGTCCTCAGCCACTCAGACCCAAGAGGCTTATATTAATTAAAACTGCTCGGCCATTAGTTCAGGCCTACCACTGACTAGCTCTTGCACTTAAACTCAGCCCATTTCTGTTAATCTATATGTTGCCACGTTTTCTGTGGCTTTACCTGTGTGCCATTACATGCTGCTCCCTGGACAGTGGGCTGGCGTCTCCTGACTCAGCCTTCCTCTTCCCAGAATTTTCTTTGTTTATTCCACCTATACTCCCTGCTTGGCGACTGGCCAATCAGCATTTTATTAAATCAATGTACAAAAGCTTCATCCCACAGCAGGCAGTCCTCCACCACTGCCCCTTTGTACTTTATTTTGATACAGGGTCTCACAATGTTACTTGCAATTTTCCTGCCTCAGGCAGATTTCTGAACAGTTGAAATTAGACGTGGGTGTCACCACAGTTAGCTAAAACTCACTTTTGTGAATTAAGACATCTCTGCTCTCACCTGAGTAACAAACAAACAAACAAACAAACAAACAAACAAACAAACAAACGTAAAAAGAAAAGTCTGGGGGACCGAGATAAGAGAACTCCCGAGACAGCATATGGTAGCTGGAAGTCTCCACCCCAATTGTGAGGTTGGGATATGTGGTTGAGGGGTGCGTCAAGACTGCAGTCTTTTGAGTTTAGGATGAACCTCAGCTGGGAAAGAACTTGAGTATGCAAGAAACTCTGATTTTTTTTTTTAATCTCTAGCACTACATAAAACCAGATGTGGTGATGTGTGTCTGCAATCCTGGTCCTCAGGGAGGCAGAGACGGTAGGTTAGAGCGCCGTGCAAACATGAGGACCTGAACTTGAATTCCTCACTCCCTGTAAAGGTAACACATGCCTGTACCCCTAGCATCAGTGAACACAGGAAGATCCTGAGAGCTCAGTGGTCAGCCAGCCTCACCAAAACAGCGCCTGGTTCAGTGAGAGACTGTTTCAAGGCAACAAGGAGAAGATTGGTAGACAAAGACACCTGGCATCCTGCTCTGAGGCCTCAGCACACAATAATGGGCACATTTGTACACTTGCATGTAACACACACACACACACACACACACACACACACACACACACACACACAAAAGAAAGAGAAAAGGGATAAAGACTGTAGTCCTGGGAATTCCATGCATTTGTCTCCCTGCTAAGAAAGATGATGAGGGTTTGAGGAGATGGCTCAGCGGTTAGAGCGCTGACTGCTCTTCCAGAGGTCCTGAGTTCAATTCCCAGCACCCACATGGTGGCTCACAACCATCTGTAATGAGATCTGGTGCCCTCTTCTGGAATGCAGGCATACATGCAGGCAGAACACTGTATACATAAGAAATAAATAAATCTTTAAAAAAGAAAGAAAGATGATGATAGCTTAGGGTAAGACTAGAGGACATGGGGAAGTCTAGGCATGTTCATGCTGTCAGGGTCCTATTCTGTGGTGGAATTTAGCCCAGTGCGGCATAGTAGAAATTTAACCCTAGACATGCACACAATGTAAAATTTCCTAATGGTCTCATTTAAAAAGTGAAAATAGCCGGGAGGCGGTGGCGCACGCCTTTAATCCCAGCACTCGGGAAGCGGAGCCAGGGGGACCTCAGTGAGTTCGAGGCCAGCCTGGTCTATAGAGCAAGATCCAGGACAGGCACCAAAACTACACAGAGAAACCCTGTCTTGGAAAAAAAAAGTGAAAATAATCCAGAGTAACATTTGTTTATCAGCTCCAGTTGTCATCCACATAGATGAATGATTATTGTTATGGTTTGAGAGTGTGTCCTCTCAAAATGCATCATTTCAACCTAAAATCAGTATGATGCTTTGAGACATTATTTTTTTAAGTATTAAGTCTTTGAAATCTGTTACATTCTTACACATACAGCATGTCAATGTAGACTGGCTACAGTTGTGGCTGGAGCCTTCCCTAGTGAACAAAGCAAGACTTTAAATCACTGTAGCTTTTAGGTTTGGTCGTACCTGTAGTCCCAGCTGTTAGAGACCAAGGCAGGAGGATTCCATGAGCTCAGGAGTCTAAGGCCAGCCTGGCTGAACATAGCCAGACCCTATCTCGATAAAGAAAATTACCCTGTGTTCCACACCCTTGCTGGCAGGAGGCCGGAGAATCTCTGAGGTTGGAGTTCCAGACATTTTGATTTCTACTCCTGTTTTTTTCTTAAGCTTTGGTTCAGGGGCCCTCATTTATTTTATTACACTAAAATTTCATTTGTTCTGTATGTGTATATGTGTGTCTGCCTGTGCCATGGTGCCGTTGTAGACATCAGAGGACAACTTACAGGAGTTGGTTCCTTTCCTTCAACTGTGTGGGTCCTGAGGATCAAACTCAGCTGGTCAGGCTTGGCAGCAACGCTCTAAACTCCTGAGCTATTTTGCTAGCCCAGCCCTCATTTTTTATGAGTCTGGGGATATTCCCCGTCCCTACAGGTCAGAACTCTGTGTCTACTACAGGCTCTGTGGAGCCCAGCTGCAGCCACTGCCACCCCAGGGCTCTCTTCAAAGTCATCCTTCCCCGCTGTCAGTGACCCCAGCTGTTAGTCCAGTGGCGTCCAGGAGTCATTTTCCTGGCGTTTGTGCTGATCCTGCTTCTGCTGGGCTGGACCCTCTCCTTGACTCACCTCTCCTGAGTAGCTTTCTACCTCTCTCTGGTCCTTCTCCATCTTCTCCGTCACTCCACAGCATCCTCCACCCTCCCTTCCATGTTGATGTTCTCTGTTCTGTCCCTGACTCTCTGACCTTCATTCTATGCAAGGGGGCTGGAAAACCTTTCTTGTTCCCATTGACTTTACTGTCACGGATCTTAATCTCTGTTCCAGCTCCAAGTTCTCTTAACCTGAGGACTTACATAACCACCCAATTGCTTATTGGGCCACTTTCTCCTTCAGAGATAACAGGACTCCCACGAGCCAAAATTGCATCAATCCATCTTTTCCTCATATAAATTTCTCTATTTATATTATTTATTTAGTGACTGGCATCATCAGCTACCTGGTCGTTTAATACCAGAAACATGGCATCACTTGATTCTTTCTGCTCACTTCTCATATTTAATGATCACCAGGTCATATAAATTTTGGTCTGGATTATTATAATAGGTTTTTAGCTGGATTCTCTGGACCTTGATGACCCAGCAATAGAGTGTATGTTGCAAGTGTGCGTTCCTGTTTTGTTCATGTGTTTCTCCAATGCTGAACACAGCACCTGGCGATACTGGATACCCAATATTAACATTTATTGATTGAATATACGAGAAGTCAGCAGGCTACAGTTCAGCCTCAAGCCCACATGCTAGGCTTATACCTATTCATCCTTCAAGACTTGGTACCTCTCTGTCACCCACAGGAAACTTTGAGTCCCAGCACATGCTGTGTATGCTTCTAAAGTAGCACTAACCTTGTTTCTTGTATTTTCTGATTACATCAATAACAATCTAAGGGCTTTTTGTTGTTGTGTTTTGTTTTAAGAGACAGAGTTTCTCTGTGTAGCCCTGGCTGTCCTGGACCAGGCTGGCCTATAACTTAGAGACTTGCCTGCCTCTGCCTGCTGAGTGTTAGGATTAAAGGCATGTGCCACCAACACCTAGCATAAGGGCATGTTTTTAACTATTGTATCCACTCATAAAGAATGAACTACAGGGCTGAAGAAATGGCTCAGAGTTTAAGGGCATAGCTGTTCTTCCAGATGTCCTGAGTTCAATTCCCAGCAACCATATGGTAGCTCACAAACATCCCTATAATGAGATCTGGTGCCCTCTTCTGGTGTACAGGCAGTATACATAATAAATACATAGTTTTTTTTTTTTTTTTTAAAAAGAATGCGCTACAATGTTTCTTAAGTTAACAGAAACATCTTCAGCAGTAACTGAAGTAGTAACTGAAACCACGTTTTGTTTTTGTCAAGCAATCTGTGTAGCACTTCAGTGGTGCAGTCATATTTGGCGATTTAAAGCTGATAGGCGGGGGCTGGAGAGATGGTGCTTAACTCTTAGCAGGTAAGAACACTGGCTACTCTTCTAGTGGACCCAGGTTCAATTCCTAGAACCCACATGGTGGTTTACAACCATCTATAACTCCAGTTCTAGGGGATCTGAAGTCTTCTTCTGGACTCTTCAGGTACCAGGTTTGCATACTCACAGACATATGCAGGCAAACTACCCAAACACATTTAAAAGAAAGAAAGGAAGGAAGGAGGAAGGAAGGAGGGAAGGAAGGAAGAAAGGAAGGAAGGACGGGAAAATTCGCCAGATGTGGTGCCTCATATCTTTCATCCCAGCACCTGGGAGCAGAGGCAAGAGAATCTCTGAGTTCAAGGCCAGCCTGGTTCTAGGACAGCCAGGGCTACACAGAGAAACCCTGTCTCAAAAAAAAAAATCCATAAAAGAAAGAAAATAAAAACTGGTTGGTGAGTTCCGTGTAATGCTCATTTTATTCTTTATGTGCTATTTTGCATGTATGAAGTGGCTTTTTTTTTCCCCACTATAATTTAAAAAATTTTAAGGAATCATCATCTGTGCCAGTTTCTATATTAGATTTTGGAGTCACAGGGATATATAAACTCAGAGCCTACCCTCGTGTTACTTACATAAGGATGAAAACCTTGTGCACATGACAGAGAACGGGCTTTTGTCTTTTCGAAGTCCTGGAGGTATGACCAGGATTTGCACAAGCTAGGCAAGGTCTGTGCTACTGGGTTCTATTTCTAGCCCTTAGGTTGTCCCCTCCATTTTCTTCTTCTCCTCCTCCTCCTCATTATTATTATTAATTATTATTGTTTATTATTATTATTATTATTATTATTATTATTATTATTATTATTATTATTATTTTCAAGGTAAGGTTTCTCTGTGTCATCCTGGATGTCCTGGAACTCACTCTGTAGACCAGGCTGTTCTCAAACTCAGAGATCCGCCTGCCTCTGCCTCCAGAGTGCTGGGATTGAAGGCGTGAGCCACCACTGGCTTCTCTTTTTTCTTTTAAGGACAGGTCTCACTCTGCTGTTATGCTGGCTTGGGCCTTGCAAACATCCTCCTGACTCAGCCTCCTGGATGCTAAGATTACAAGTATGAGTCATCACACCTAACCAGCCCTTGGCCTTTTGAAATAGGATCCTATGACGTATCTCGGGCTGGCCTTGAATTTGAAATTATCCATTTCCCAGCTCCTGAGATTTCAGGCATGCCCAGCTGACATAGTGTGTTTTTAGAAACACGCCACATGTGTTCTCTGCTTCTTCTCAGAGGATATACTGAGAAGTCAAGCAGGGTTTGAAGCATCCTTTGGGCAGACAAAAAAGCAGCTGCTTGAGTCATTTAAAAACAGTGCATGTGCCGGGTGGTGGTGGCACACGCCTTTAATCCCAGCACTCGGGAGGCAGAGGCAGGCGGATCTTTGTGAGTTCGAGGCCAGCCTGGTCTCCAGAGCAAGATCTAGGAAAGGCGCAAAGCTACACAGAGAAACCCTGTCTCGAAAAACCAAAAACCAAAAACCAAAACAAAACAAAAAAACCAGTGCATGTTTCTGTGAAATGGTTCTGTTCTACTGTAGCATAGAGTTTCTCAGAGCAGGATGGGAGGTGGAAGAGCACTCTGGGACCAGCTAATGAAGACCCTGCTCTGACACAGTAAGCCATCCACATTTCAAGTTCCTGTAGATGGTGGCAGCCACCAAGGTTCCCAGAAGATCTGACCAGAGCTTGAACAAGCTAGCAAGCCCTGACATTTGGATTCATCCTTTGATGATAGATACTGACAGGAGTCTCCTATCTGCTGCCCCTTCACCTGGCTTCTCCTCACTCCAGGGTCTTCAGTTCTCAGCTTCTGCACAACATCTGCGGAAGTCCCAGTGTGAACATACACATCCCACAGGAAGAGACACATGGGGTCCAAAGAAAGGAGCGGCTGGAAGTGCTTGATGTCCACATGATGGCGGTGGGGGTGGGGAGTGGTGCTTCATAGAGGAGGAAGTGTGGAACAGCTGTGAGAAGGTGAAGCAGGACAGAGCTGAGGAGACAGGAAGGGGGTGATAAGGACCCATACGAGGGACAGCAGGAATAAAGCCCACAGTGTGGTCCTCACAACTGCCCCTAGTGAAACAGTATGTGTCAATGACTTGGTTTGGTTAGCCATGTGGCTTTTGTGTGTGGTGGAGGGTTGGCAGGGAGCAGTAGCCTGGGTCTGGATCCATTTTCTGTCTCCCTTCTCATTTTGCGCTAAGGGACCAACCTCGTGGAAGCCAGAATGTGTAGGTCCCAGATTCTTCCCTCCCAACCTCCCCCAGACATAAATCACAAGTGATTTCATTAAATGCACCTCCTGCTGGGGATGTTGGCTCATAATTCCTCTCTGATTAACCCCCACTACCCCGGCAAGTTTATAGGCCAAGAGAGGGAGGGGAGGAGGGGAGGGGAAAAGGAGGGATGGGGGGAATCCCGAGCGGGTGATGGATGCCTCTGTCAGCCCAGCTCGTATTTATTAATAGTCTTAATACGGGAAGCAATAAAGGAAGAGAGAGATTCTATTAATTAAATCATTGTTATAATTAACTTTCATTAAAGGAGGATCAATAAAGAGAGGTTGAGATGGAGAAAGGAGAGAGATCCATTATCTCCAATTTCCTTGGAAAGGATTCAGGGAATGAGATGGGGTTGCTAGGAGACAGGAGCCGTGAGGGAAGAAGGAAGGATGTAAGATGTCATCCAGGTGCTGCAGGAAGGGGGTGGATAAAGACAGGGATTGTGGGGGTGGTCCAGTGAGTGAACCTGAAGAGTGGAAGGTGCTGAGAAGGGTGCTTTGGGGACAGCCAAGGGAGACGGAGGTATACGTCTGGCAAGGCACACAGAGCCTTGGTGAGCACGTAGGTCCTTAACATGTGCTTTATGATGCTGTGGGTATTTGTGTCACCCAGACAGCTGGCTGGGGAGATGAATGTACTGCTGTGACTGTACAGAGTGCATGGTGGGGGCATGTGAAGATGCAACACAAGATGGGTAGGGATGATAAAATCCTGACACTTTGCAGAAGTAGGAGCACCTCACTAGGCAGAACTCAAAGGTGTGTACTTGATGGGAGTAACACCTGTTGGCCTGGGGTATAGCAAGGGTGACGACGGAGGGTGCAGGCATGAGCAGCGGAAACCTGACCTCTTTCCTGAATGTCCCTTCCCATCCCCACATCCATCAGTTTGCTTTCTCCTTACAAGTGTGCTCTAGGCCAGACCCCACTGAGGTAGAGGTTCTTTTCCTCTCCTGTGGCCTGAGGTGGCTAGCATGCTAGAGGCCCAGTAAGAATGTTCCTGTCATTCCCCTGCCTCCCACCAGTGTTGAGGAACTTGAGGCCCCTCTTTTTTGTAGTAATGCCTCTATAAGAACACACTTCATGACAACAGTTACACGTATCATATAAATATATTTGTCCAAACTACAGATAAGAGGGCAGTTTAAGGGAGAGGGGTAGTTCTTATTGCTGTAGGGGGCCTGGGGAGGGTGAGGGGCTGGGAAATGGGGACACCTGGGAACCCTTGTCCCCCCATCCCTCACGAAAGGCACAAATACATTATCTTTTCCATTTGAGGATTTGGGTGTGGGGTGGCATGAGACGGTATAGGAATCCTTAAAAATACAAAAGAAACTTCCAAACTTATGACCTAAGGCTATGGGAAAGGCTGGGGCAGGTGGGAAAAGCAGCGGGTAACAGAATCAGTGAAGCCAAGAACTGAAAAGACCCCATGAGGTCATGAGCCCATGCTGCTGCCTCCATGCAGGCCCCAGAAAAAACTCAGTAAACAAACTCTGAATAAGGGAGGGTGGGGTGCCCCAGGAGTTGGCTTTGGGGCATCAGAAGGGAGTGTGTGTGTGTGTGTGTGTGTGTGTGTGTGTGTGTGTG
Organism: Peromyscus melanophrys; assembly: GCA_902168415.1. NCBI lineage: Eukaryota > Metazoa > Chordata > Mammalia > Rodentia > Cricetidae > Peromyscus > Peromyscus melanophrys. The sequence goes on along the minus strand of CABHPR010121729.1, from coordinate 10,028 downwards.
TGTGTGTAGCTGTGTACTTGGGCTCGCAGTGGATAATTCTGTTCCCACAGGGGAAATCCCCCTTCATCTTGGTTCCTTCAAACTGTTTTCAGAGAGTAAACTCAGCCACTGCTTCCAAGACAGATCCCTGCCTGGGACAGAGGAGTCAGGGTGGAGGATGGAATTATAAAGCTCAGGATGAAAGCGGGACGCAAGTATGGTTTGTAGGAACAGAATATTACAGAGCCCAGTGTGACAGAAAGAAGGCAGGAGCCCAAACTCATGTGTGTGTGCGCGCGTGCGTGCGTGCGTGCATGTGTGTGTGTGTGTGTGTGTGTGTGTGTCTGTATACATACTAGGGAGGGGTAAGATCACTCGAAGGTGAAAGGGTCCTGGGTGCTGAAAAAGAAATGTCCATCCATGTGGTCCTCCAGAGCATCCTTGTCACTCTCGGCAGGGAAACGCTCCTTACAGATAGGACATTCCTTCCATGGAGGGGTGGCTGAGACCCCAGTGCTGGCCTCTGACATGGAACCCACCGCAAAGCCACTAAAGAGATGAGGAAAAATTGAGAGGGTCAGGGTGCTCTGGTGCCTTTATTTTTATCTCTGATATAGAGTATCATGTTATGTAGCAGAGGTGACCCCTGAATTCCTGGTCCCCCACCAAGGGCTGAGATTTCAGGCAGGAACCACAGCTTCCGTTGCCTTTTTGACCTGGGCACCTCAGGGAACAAGACCCATGTGTTCTCTTGTTCCTAATATGCCGTCTGTCATTCTCTGCTCAAGCCTCTCCTATGGCATTTTTCTGCTCCCAATCCTGGATGCCTCAGTTCTTCAGGTGCCATGTCCTCTCTTCATGAGTCCCTGCTGGTGTCTGCAGTACAGAACCCATCCCCCAACCTCCCGCTCTCCTCCCTCCATCTCTGTCTGCTGCCTAATGAGGCTGAAAATGAGTCTGACACCGTTCTTCATCTTCCTGCTCCAGCCCTGCTCCAGCAGAGAGAGAGAGAGAGGACAGCACTGGTCCTTTCTGCCCCAAGCCCCACTCACTCCAGGCAGAGCTGGGGCCAGGTGAGAATGCTCTCTTCCCTAAGGCCCTGCCTGCCTGACTAGGACTGGAGAACCAGGCAGAAGGCACCACCTGATACCTGACCTCCCCCGCCCCCAGGTTCCACTCCCAGAGTCTCCCAGGAAGTCAGAGATGAAGAACATCTCAGGCACAGCCAGACACATGCTGGATGGTGGTCTTCACGGTCTCCATCTCTGAGGCCTTGGTCACCTTCTTCCTCCCTAAAGACCTAGGTACCTACCTGGTGGTTGGGGAGGGGGCAGGGGCAGGAGAGAGGGGAAGCAGGGCAATTTGGGCTCCATGGAAGATGATGCTAGAACAACACAGAAGCCAGTCAAAGGCAGGGAGAGAGAGAGCACGAAGCCACCTGGGGTCTGTGGAAGCAGCTGACATTTGTCAACCACTCTGGTACCTTCTCAGTTGAGCCAAGAAGTGGGACTTGGGGGCAGGGCATGGTGGCTGCTCACACACTGACCGCCTCCCCTTTGGCGCTGCCCTCACCTGGCCATGTCACAGAAGGCACTGCTGAGTTCAGGAAGCAGAAGATTAGCCTCCTCACCCCCACTCTGCACAGCCGCCATCAGGACGGACTTCTCATCTTCAGCCTCCTGGCACCAAAGAGACAGGGCTGGATTTGGGTGGTGTTCTGAGGTGGGGAAGTAATACTCGGGGGGGGAGGGGGGGGAGGTAAGGGCAGAGAAGCCACGGCTGGTGTGGGACAGAGGGGTGGTACAAAGAGTGAGACAGGAATAGGGTTTGCCGGGGTGGGTGGAGGAGGGAGAGGGAGGGACCTGGAAGCATCGAGGCTATTGAGCTGGCCTGGGTTTGGGGTGATTCTGTTAGTAGTTTTTTTTTGAGACAAGGTTTCACTATGTAGCCCAGTCTGGCCTTGAACTCTCTCGGAGTGCTGGGTCTGAAGGCTTGAACCACCAAGCCTAGCCCTGTTAGTAATCTTGAAGAAAGGCCAGGCCTGCCTCCTCCAGCCCAGAGTAAGAGTGCTGTATGGTGCAGGCTTTCTGCCCCGGCTCATGTGTGACCCTGCTGCCTGCTTACTACTTTGCATGTGGGCTTTCACTACTCACTGAGTCAGAGCTGCTGTCCTCCCCTGGCCCTGAGAGGTGGGGAGCAATGGGTGCTGGCTGGTTGATGACAACAAGGGGAGATGCCTCCCGGAGCCCAGGAGGAGAGGAGCCTGTGTTTCCATGCTCACACAAACTATAGGACGGGAGCCTCATGTCCTCTGGGGACTCATCCTCTGAGTCTGTCAGAGCTGCAGGGCAGCCTATGGAAGGGAAGGCAGAGAGAAGAGACGTCAGCCTTAGGAGCCTGAGGAGGGAGACAGTTCAACTGCAGAGGGCCCGGGGAAGGGACTGCTAGGCTGCTTCGGAGGGCATCACTTGGGAGCTTCTCCCAAAGAGGGGGAAGGGGAAGAGGTGCCACAAAACTGGGGACAGACTCAGCCCGGCAGTGGCCTCCTCATCCTCTGTGGCAGCATCTTCGTTCCACTTTTCATCCGCCACCTTCTCCAGACGGGCCTCCAGCTTCCTCATGTACTCCAGCAATTCCTAGAGTTAGGAAGAAGAAGGCAGGTGCTAAAGCCTGCAAGAGGCCAACCCCGCTGGCCTACTGGGCTTTCCGTGCTCCCAGATGACACTGTAGATGCTTTCACCATGGGGTGGAGTCGCACAAGGCAGATCCCCTTAATTGGGAGCTCTCCTCCACCCTGCATCTCCATCCCTCTGGTGTTCCTCCCCTGCACAAAGTTAGTTCCTAAGGGGAGTCAGGGCCCCTTTTCAGCCTTTGTATCCTCAAAGAAATTCCAGTTTCTGAGCCAAGAGATTACCAAGATGATACAAGAGTTTGAGTCCCCAAGCCCTTGGCTTAGGTGAGTCTCACCTGTTTCTCTGCCTGCAACTGCTCCTTTTCCTTCTGAAGCACGCGGAGACCTGAGCGCAGCTCTGTCAGCTCTCGCTTACTCTCTGACAACTGCACCTGAGGGAAAGGGTCATGGGACTTGGAGCCCGAAATGTGCCACCAAGAACCTGGTCCAAAGTTAAACGAGGTTCTCTCTTGCTCCACTTACAAAGTGCTTCTTCCACAAGGCCCCTGTCTTGGCTCCCAGGGCTCAGGCCAAAGTCCTAGACTCTACTTCTAGAATGTGGCCCCAGGTAACTGTCTTAGGCTGGGTGAAGAGGCTTTGGTAATACCAGAAGCCACCCTATAACTCCCCTGTGTTATCCCTCCAGGTCCAGACGTGCACTCTGAGCAGAAAGGGAATGTGCACTTTCAAACCAAGAGAGCTGGGAGGTGTACAAGTCATTGCATAGTACTTCAGAACCAGGAGACAGTGAAAGGGGCGCTCATACATCAGGACAGAGGTCTGAACCCAAGGTGCTAGGGCTCCTCACCAGGCTAGAATCCTTCTCTCGGGCCAGCTCAGTCTTGAATATGTGGCTCTGGCTCCTTTCCTCCTGTACTGTCTTCTCCAGCCGCAGGATCTCTGCACTCAGCTTCAGGATTTTGTCCTTCTCAGCCTAGAGGTGGTACAAAGGAAGATGGGAGTGAGGAGGTAAGTGGCAAGGGGTACCAGGGAAATAGCTTTGCCCTTTCTTATATGTCTGGAGGACTAAACTGTTCCTGAGCAACTTCCTCACTTCCGATCTCCACTGAAAGCAGGATAAGATATGGCCACAAGGTTCTGTGCTACAGGAATGGGCACTATGGCCGGGCCTGGTGCCCAGGACAGCAAATGTTCCTACACCAAGGACAGTTACTAGGGAAGGTATTTTGGTGATCAGTACTAGGATTCCCCATTAGGGCTGGCTCATGCCTGGAGAGTAAAGAGTACCTCTCCTCAAGATTTCCAAGGATCTCATGCCCTCTTCCCTCCTCCCTGAGCACCTGACTGCAGGTCAGAGTCCTTGAGGTAGGGGAAGGGTCACCCTCTACCTCCATATTCTGCAGCAGCCCTGCACGCTCCTTGCTCCATTGGGACTTCTCCTCCTTCATGTGCAGGCTGAGCTCAGCCAGTCGGCCACTGACTTCAGCCACTTCCAGTCGGCTGCGGTGTAGCTCCGCTATGGTGCGGTCCCTGGCTCCTGCTGCGCTGGCCAACTCCTCCCCAAGAAGGGTGGCTTTCTGTTGGCTTGAGGCTGCAAGTTCCTGGACCCCTCGAAGCTGCTCTTTCAGGGGCTCTAGCTCGGCCTCCAGAGAAAAAGGACAGAGATCAGATCTCTCAGAAACAGGGCACCCCTCATCAGGACGCAGGGCTATGTGGTTCACTTTACCCATCTCTGCCCCTTCTCTCTGCACACCCAAGCGTGTCTAGACTACTTTGGAACTCTCACTGCTTCCTATCACTACAGGCCTTCACTCACCACTTTCTGCTGGGCTTGGGCCAGGGCATCCCTCATGTGGGCCACCTTGTCCTTCAGTCGCTGGACCTGAGCACCTTGCTCTTCTTGCCAGCCCTTGGCCTTCTGCAGCTCTACAGTTAAGCGGCAGTTCTCCTCTTGGACCATCTGGAACTTGACCTGACGGAAATGGAAAGCAGGTAAGGACCAGGGGATGAGTGCTGGCACATCAAGGGCAGGTTGCCTTCCTGCCCCTGTGAGGAGAGAAGGCAAGGTCCGTTTCTGAGACTCAACACAAGTGGAAGCATTCAGCTCTTGCCAGCTCTTGGGTCCTCAGTTCAAAGGGTCTCAATCTTCAACCTCTAGTTTCCAGCTCCGGAATGAAGTGTCCAGAGCATCACAGCCTGGGGGTCTTACATAGAGGTATCCCACATTCCACACTGATTTCCTACTTTTCCTTTAAATCAAAACAGTCTGAATGGCCGGGCAGTGGTGGCGCACGCCTTTAATCCCAGCACTCGGGAGGCAGAGCCAGGTGGATCTCTGTGAGTTCGAGGCCAGCCTGGACTACCAAGTGAGTTCCAGGAAAGGCGCAAAGCTACACAGAGAAACCCTGTCTCGAAAAACAAAAAACAAAACAAAACAAAAAAAAAAAAAAGTCTGAATGGCCTCCAAAGCTCAGAATATTGCACCTCTTACCACAGACCTTTCCCTTCCCCAAGTCTCTGTCTCTCTATTCCCTCTCCTCGCACTAAGAGTCATACTATGTGGCCAGTCCAGACTGGCCTTGAACGCACAATCCTCCTCCTGCTTCCTCCATCGCCTGCGTGCTGAGATCACAGGCGCGTGCTGCTTCGCCTCACCTTTCCTGGGACCTGTGTCACTTCCATCTGCTGTACAGAGCACGTCTCGACTCATCGAGTTGACAACTGTGCTTTGTTCTCTTCTCTCCCCAGCAGTTCACAGAAGAAAGCAATAGATTTCCCACTCTCCATCCTGGCCACAGGCATCTTCTCTTGTCTATTACTGCCATAACCACATTAGCTCAGGCGTGGGATGACTGGATGGTGCTGTAACTAGTTATTTTTATAGTAGGCTATCAATGCTTCTCAGTACAATTCTTTTTTTTTTTTTTTTGGTTTTTTTGAGACAAGGTTTCTCTGTGTAGTTTTGGTACTCTGTAGACCATGCTGGCCTCGAACTCACAGAGATCCGCCTGGTTCTGTGTGGTGGTATTGTGTTCCCGAAAAAATTGTGCACTCTAATAAACTTATCTGGGGTCACAGAACAGAACAGACACAATATTAAACACAGAGGTTAGGCAGTGGTAGCACATGCCTTTAATTCTAGCATTCCAGAGGCAGAGATCTGTCTGGATCTCTGTGAGTTCAAAGCCACACTGGAAACAGCCAAGCATGGTGACTCACGCCTTTAATCCCAGGAAGTAATGGCAGGAGGCAGAAAGGTATTTAAGGCGTAAGGATGAGGAGCTATAGCCTGGTTAAGCTTTTAGGCTTTTGAGCAGCACAGTTCAGCGGAGAGGCTTCCAGTCTGAAAAAACAGGATCACCTGAGGAATTGGCGAGGTGAAGAAGCTGTGGCTTGTTCTGCTTCTCTAATCTTCCAGAATTCACCCCAATAACTGGCCACAGGTTTGTTTTTATTAGTAAGTACCTTTAAGAATCATGCTACAGCTCTGCCTCCTGAGAGCTGGAATTAAAGGTGTGTACCACCACCATCAAACTGCCCGGCTTTGTTTTATATATATATATATATATACACACATATTTTTTTTTTTTTTTGGTTTTTTCGAGACAGGGTTTCTCTGTGTAGCTTTGCGCCTTTCCTGGAGCTCACTTGTTAGCCCAGGCTGGCCTCGAACTCACAGAGATCCGCCTGGCTCTGCCTCCCGAGTGCTGGGATTAAAGGCGTGCGCCACCAACGCCTGGCTTTGTTTTATATTTTTAAGATAAGGTCTTGCTATGTAGCCTAGGCGGCCTCAAGCTTGTGGCAATCCTTTGGCCTCAGCCTCTCCAGTGCTGGAATTACAGTACCACCACACCCTGCTCAAATTCCAATTTTCGCTGCTGAGCAGTTTTCTAGAGAAAGCCAGGGCTCTGAGAAAACCACTGAAGGTTCTGCAAATATTTTATTTGAATTTATCATATTTTTTTGCCTTGCTTAACACCAAACTACAATCTTGGCTCTAACCTTGCTCTAAATTATTAAAAACTGTTTTTAGAAGCACATCAAAACATAAGTCAGCACACTGGAGAGACTGATCCATTGATGTGTGCTTTTAGGTTAATTTACTTTTTGTAATCCTCAGAATAAAATTTCTTATGTATTTCTATCAAATTGAAGAGTAAACTGGGACTATAAGGTTGACAGTTTAAAAACTGTTATCATTTACCACCTACTTGTCTGTGACTCAAGGTGTTCAAAGTTTGAATTCCTTTTTTCTTTCTTTCTACCTAGATAGTCTCAGCCTATGCTGGCCTTGAACTCAAAATCTTTCTGCCTCAGCCTCCTGAGTGCTAGATCACAGTGACAAGCAGACCATTGTGCCTGGCCCATATGTTCCCCTTTTGATAGCCTTTGCATTTATGTGTGTGTGCATGTATGTGCATGTGCAAGTGTGCACCCATGTAGACCAGAAGTTGACCTTGATGTTGAGTGTCTCCTCAGTTGTTCTCTACTTGCCAACTGGCTAGACTGGCTGCCACCACGTCCCAGGATCCTCTTGTGCCATCCCTGTAAGTTTGCACTGCACAGTTGTTTCTGAAGTCTAATGAGATGTGTTCTCACCTACCTCTCTGGAACCCTGTAATACTAGATTGGGTTTTTCTTGTGACACTTTGTGTTTTGGGCAGGTACTGTACTATGGAGTAGAGAGTACACAGGATCTCCTTTACATTTACACCCTGAATGCTGAGTGCCCAGCATTCAGAAGGGACTCAATAAACACTAGATGAATAACTAAGAAAGAAAGCAAACCCACTTGTTATCTCTTACCTCGCTCTGCTCCTTGTCTGCCTGGACTTCCTTCAGCTGCCCCAGGAGCTTCTCTTGTTCCCGAGTCAGGGCCTTCACTGCGTCTCTAACCCTGTCAATATAGGACAACAGTGCTAGGCTGGGATACTCAGACCTCTGACCCATGCTCTTCTAGAGCAGAATCATAAACTGCTTTTCTTTCCTTTTTTAAAATTTTTGTTTGCTTTTTGAGACAGGGTTTCTCTGTGCAGCCCTGGCTGTCTTGCAGTAACGATGTAGATCAGGCTGGCTTTAAACTCAGAGAGATCCACCTGCCTCTGCCTCAGGAGTGCTGGGACTAAAGGTGTGTGCCACCATGCCGGGCTTTTTCCCTCTTTATGTGCCACTGTAGAGGATGTTCTAGCAATGGCTTCCTGTTTCCACTCAACTAAGAGATGAAAATCCAATCTTCAAAGACAATGGACAATCACTATTGTGCTGTAGATCAGATGGGGCAGACTTGGGAGATGCCACAGTGTGTGCACCTTACTTAATGAACACTGACATTTGAATTTCATATCATTTTCACTATCACAAAATATTCGTTTTCTTTTATCTCATTATCAGCCCCCAAATCATGTAAGAACAGGTGGCAGGCTGGATTAGGTATGTGAGGCACCAGGTTCTGCGGGAATCTGGTCCAGTCTCCGAGAACGTAGACATCTTGTACTGGCCTAGGGCAAGGCTAGTACATTATCAAGCAACTTCATGGATGGCTTTACTTATTGCCGAGACTTAGGCAGAACTTCTTTCCTTTACAAAGATTTTTGTTGTTTTTTTTTTTTAAATAGACATAACTGTGATAACTATGTTTTCTTTCTTTCCTTCCTTCCTTCCTTCCTTTTTTTCTCTCTCTCTCTTTCTTTTTTTTTTTTAAAGATTTGTTTATTTATTATGATACAGTGCTCTGCCTGCATGTATCCCTGCAGGCCAGAAGAGGGCACCAGATCTCATTACGGATGGTTGTGAGTCACCATGTGGTTGCTGGGAATTGAACTCAGGACCTTTGGAAGAGCAGCCAGTGCTCTTCACCTCTGAGCCATCTCTCCAGCCCTCTTTCTTTTTCTTTTTTAGAACAGAGACTTATTTGTTATATAGCCCAGGCTGGTCTATAAGTCACTATGTAGCCCAGGCTGCTCTATAACTCATTATGTAGCTCAGGCTGGCCTATAATTTATTATGTATCCCAGGCTAGTCTATAAGTCACTATGTAGCCCAGGCTGGTCTATAA
>CABHPR010121728.1:4760-19652 GCA_902168415.1 Peromyscus melanophrys | reverse complement strand
AAACCAGAAAAACAAAACAGAAAAAGAAAATTACAGACTAATATCTGTGATGAATATAGACTCAAAAATTCTTGCAAAGAGAACATAGACAGGAATACACCAAAAAGATTACCCACCATGGCCAACTTGGATTTATTCCTGAAATGCAGGGATGGTTGAACATACACAAGTCAATATATGTAATAAACTACATAAATGGAATTAAAAGACAAAACTCACATGATCTTCTCAATTGCTGCATAAAGATCTTTGACAAAATTCAACGTGCCTTAATGATAAAACCCCTAGAGAACGTAGGACTAGAGAGAATATACCCCAACACAATAAAAGCTATATATGAGAAAACCACAGCCAACATCATCCTAAACGAAGAAAAGCTTGAAGCAAACCCACTGAAGTCAGGAATAAGACAGGGATGTCCATTGTCTGCACTTCTCTTTACTACTGTGCTCAGAGTACTAACTAGAGCAAGACTATCACTATAATTAATGAGGCAATTCCACCTAGTTTATCTGGTAATCAAGAGAGGTTTATTTCTGGGGTAACTTACAGCCAATAAGGGGTCGGTTATAAGATCCAGGAGAGATGAGGTACAGTCCAGCCTCCAGGACCACGAGGGATCAAGAGAGAGAGTCAAGCATGTATGCACTTTGGGTCTTAAGGGGTCTCCTCTCGGCCACACCCCGGGGGCAGGTCATAGGCAGGTGTGGCAGTTACTTGCTGTCATACTAGGGACAGTGAGTGTTTCAAGGTCAAGGCTGGAACAGCTACCCACTACATCTCCCCCCTTTTGTCTAAATAAGAAAATTCTAACCTATTACAAAAACTATATACAATAGGAATGATTACCAAATTTTGTCCAGGAAGAATAAGGAATAATGACCTAGACAAGATAAAACTATATCCAACAAGAACAACTTACACAAGACAGCAAGAGAAGGAAATTAAAGGAATACAAAACAGGAAGGAAGAAGTCAAACTATCCCTATTTGCAGATGACATGCTACTATACATTAGAGAGTCCCAAATTTTAGCAGAAAACTTCTGGAAAAAATAAACAAATTCAGCAATGTGGTAAGATACAGAATCAGCTTGCGCAAATCAATAGTTTTTCTATACAACGACAACAAACAGGCAGAGAAGGAGATCATGGACACACTTCCATTCACAATAGCCTCAAGGAAAAAGTATCTGGGAATAAACCTAACTAAGGAAGTGAAGGACCTCTACAATGAAAATGTTAAACCTCTATAGAAAGAGATAGGGAAAGTCACTAGAGAACAGAAAGACATCTAATGTTCATGAATTGGTAAAATTAATATTGTGAAAATGATCATTTTACTAAAATCAATTTAGAGATTCAATGAAATCCAAATTAAAATCCCCATCTCATTCTTTACAGAAATTGAAAAAAAACTATCTTAAAATTCATATGAAAGTGGAACCACAAAAGGCCTTGGATAGCCAAAAGAATCCTGAGGAAAAAGAACCATGCTGGAGGGACTGCTTTTTTAGATATGTAAATCAATGGGACAAACCCCATGACCCAAACATGAGTACCCATAACTTCAGTCATTTAATATTTGACAAAGATGTTGAAAACATAATCTGGAGAAAAGAAAGCATCTCCAACAAATGGTGCTGGGCGACTGGATGTGCACTTGCAGAGGAATGAAATTAGGTCACTTTGCACAAAAACTAACTCCAAATAGATCAAAGACCTAAAACAGAAACCTGAACATGCTAGAAGAAAACATGGGCAGTACCTTACATGATGAAAGTGTATGAAAGGACTTTCTGACTAGAACTCAATTTGCCCAAGAATTAAGACCAGTAATTGACAAGTGGGACTTGATGAAACTCAAGCTTCTGTACAGCCCAAGAAACAGTGAACTGGGTGAAGAGAAAGCCCATAGATCCGGAGAGGATTTTTACCAGCTCTACATAAGACATTGGGATTAATATCCAGTATATAGAAAGAACTCAAAAGACAACTAAAAGAAATGATGCATTCACAAAACTGGCCTTGGACCTGAACCAAAGAGTTCCCCAAAGAAGAAAAAAAATGGCGAAGAAATATCACAAAAGATACTCATCATCCCTAGCAATTAGGGAAATGCAAATCAAAATAATTTTGAGACTTAATCCTACCCCTATCAGAATGGTAAAGATCAACAAAACAACTGACAATAAATGCTAGAGAGGATGAAGGTGAAAGGGGATCCTCATTGCTGTCGGTGGGATTGCAAACGGGTGCAGCCACTATGGAAGTCAGTGTGGGGAATTCTCAAAGAGCTAACATAGGACCTAGCTATACCACTAGTTGGCATATGCCCAAGGGACTTGACATCCTACTCCACAAATACTTGTTCAGCTATGTTCATTGCTGCTCTATACACAACAGCTAAGAAATGGGAACAACCTAATAAATTTCTATTGAAGAATGAATAATTGAAATGTGGTATGTGTACTATGGTATACTATTAAGCATAAAGAATAATATAACCATGTAATTTTCAGGTAAATGGATAGAACTAGAAAAGATAATAATGAGTGAGGTAACCAAGACCTAGAAAGGCAAATGTTGCATGCTTTGTCTCATTAGAGGGTACTAGCTCCATTTCATCAGATGTGAGTACATATCCTGGTGGAATTACAGAAACCAGGAAAGTAAAAAGGGACTATTTCCAGGGAAGGGCTAGGGGAGCAATAGAGAGGGGAATAGCAGAAAGGAGGAGGGTAAAATAACAGTATTTATATCTGAAATCATACTATTAACTATTTGCCTAAAAAACCAAACCTCTAATACATGTAAGTCTACATATAAATATGCACAGATAGTTTAAATGATATTTTCTCATCTGGGACGACAATGTTCCCTCCAAGAGCCAAAGACCATCTAACATAAGCCTCAACAACAGGCACAAGAAGCCCTCTTTTGAGTGATTGATCAGAGTTATCCAAGTGAATCACAAAACACTGTTGCTATTGCTCTTGGCTTCTTCACAGAGGATTAAGTTAAGTCCCTATTGCTAAAAATACCATGCACTACAGACTCAGGGTCCAGATGCCCCTGAACTGGAAAAGCCTCCTCCCTGATCACTAGCCTTCATGATTCCAGAAGGCACCATGTGAGCTTCCAAAGGAGGAAGCAAACAACAGTCCTATAGCCATGGCATCCATGAACCACAACAAGGGCCAGCATGGCTTGATAACCCAGAGAGTGCAGTAGTGGCATGCATTCCTTGGCAGGACCCAACATCTCTCTTGTTGGACTTAACACCTGCTCAACAAGAAAGGACTCACGCCTGGTACTGGAAATCTAACCAATGAGCCAGGGCTAGTGAAGTCATGGATATTGGAAAATAGCCTACAACCACTTCTTTTTTTTTTTAACAAATTATTCATTTATTCTTTATATAAAGAAAATTTATGTATCACCATAAGTTAATGAAATTGTTACTGCTTTAAGTCTAAAAATAATGTAATTATAATCTAATTTTTCACAGTGTCCACATTTAGTCTTGCCAGTTATCAAATGACCTTTCAAAGCCTCTTCCCATTAGGACTGTAAGGACAATGACTTCCCAGGTATCAGTTCTCTCATTAGCCTCATTAATTCATTCCATCTGTTAAGGAGTAGTGGGAGAAGAGGTAAAAACAAATGAGCTGTTAAGACGATCCAAAGTTATGGTATCCTGAGTTACAACTATTTGTCTAACACAATCAGACCACTACAACCACTTCTTTACCAAACCAGAACAATTCCTAATTACACTCTAAATATTTGTCCTTTTATCCACAGGTAAGTGTAGTCTTCACCCCTCATCAAAGAAACTTCTCTTTGTAACAGAGACCATTACAGACAGACCACAATCAAAATACAGAGTTGTGGAGCCTAGTTCCAATAGATACATTTAAGAAACAACTATTGTGTCTAAGTCTCAGGGAACGTTGAGGAATAGAGGGCAGAAAGATTGTAAGAGCCATGGGGTCATGGAGTTTGCTGTGAGACAGCCTCCAAGGAATGTCAGAGCAACACCCCTAAAGTCTCACCAACATGACTGCCTAAACATGAGCTGAACAAAGACAACACAATAGACATGCCAGAGTGGACGGGGGAAATCCTGATGCCTGAACCATACACAACAAACTACAAGCAACTATGAAATGCAGAGTGTGGGGAAAATAGTCTTCCCTAGGGAAGAGCACATCAATTGGTTATCCAGTGCCAAATGGTCAGCCATGAAAACTTACACACAAGTAACATTATACAGACAGAGCAGGTTATATTCAGGAATATATGTGTATATATACATAAATGCCTGTAATAACAAAAGAAAAAGGAGGCCATGAACTTGAAAAAGAGCAAAGAGGGCTGTATGGGAGGGCTTGAAGGGAGGAAAGAGAAAGGAGAAATAATGTAATTATATTATGATCTCAAAAATAAAATTAAAAAGCAATATGATATAGAAACTTTTTTATATAAAATTTTATATATCAAAATTTCTTTCTATGGAAATTATAGAAGTAATGGTTGACATCTACCCTGATGAATTTCATGTGTGTCTGAGTCACCTGTCTAGGGCTCACTCCACAAATGTGACAGTTCACCTCAATGCTTATTCTTGCTTTATGGAGCAAATACTATGTCCATGAGAAAATTAAAATATGTATAAATATTTGTATGCCTCTTTAGCAAACAAGAAAGGGTACTTCCTCTGCTGTATGTAAGCTGTTGTCTTTTATAGTACCAGAATTTCATTAAGGTGAAAATGCACAGAAATCGAACCTCCTAAATCACCTTTGATGAAACTGATGGGGGATGTATTTGAATGCTTTAACCATCTACTGAGAAAGTGTAATGAATGACAGATTTGTTCACACGTTTGCTTGAAGGGATGCAAGTGCAGGGTATAAGCTCTAGCCGGGGACTAGAGCTCCTTGAATACCCTGGATAGGGAGAGGCTTTGTCAGTCTCAAAGCAGTTTCAAAGCAGAATTTGTTGAGCTGACACTTTGAGGAGATCTCGTAGGAAGCCTTCACAGAAAGGGAATCCAGCTGGTTGTTGAAGAGAGGCAGGCAAGCACAGGAAATACTTGAGCAACTCAGAACTCCACCAGGTTTGGTCTATACTGCATCTCCCTTCTAACAATGGCAACCTAGGACCCTTATCTGTACACATGATACATATACTACTATCCCAAGACAATGAACCCAGCAACCTGTGAGTAACCTAGGACTCATATCTGCAAATAAATTCCTTTTCCCCTTAATGATCTTCAAACTTGTGCAGTTACTATTCAAATGTATTTCTAGTACATCTAGGTATGAGGGTAGTAGAGGTGATCAAGTCTGATCTGGTTTTGGAGGCCCATTCAATAAGGCAAACTGTGTCCTCAAAAGGAAATCTGATGGACATTTCCCTGTTTAATTTGCATAATGGGACACATACCTATACATAACTGAACACAAAAGATTAAAATCAGATGTGTTATGAGAAGGTGAATGCAAAGTAAGAAAATGACTATATACTTGAAAACCATCCACCAAAAAGGAAAACCACCCACATCAAAGTCATAGTAATCAAACTCTTCTTTCTCTTCAACGACATAAAAAGAAGATGCAAATAATAACTGTGGCCTTTTAGTACTGTCCTTCATATGGCTCACTGTCAATCTTTTTTTTTGTTTTTTGTTTGTTTGTTTTTTGTTTTTTGAGACAGGGTTTCTCTGTAGCTTTGGAGCCTGTCCTGGATCTCACTCTGTAGACCAGGCTGGCCTCGAACTCACAGAGATCCACCTGTCTCTGCCTCCTGACTGCTGGGATTAAAGGTGTGGGCCACGACTGCCCGGCAAGGCTCCCTGTCAATCTTGACAGTGTATTCCTTCCTAATTTGTGTAATCACTTTGCTTAGAATTAAACTTCCCTGTTATCTTTCCAATTTGTGTGATCTGTGTCTTTTATTTTGAATTAGAGGCCAAGGTCCTGAAAAGGTCCAGCCAAACTGCAAAGACTTGGTAATAGTCAGTGAAGTGGAGGTATCCATCTAGCGACAGGTGCCCTAGCCACACCACATTAATGGATGTTATAGATGATTTTTGAAGCATCATCTTTATTATTTATACAGTTTTCTAAATCCATCAAAGTACTACAAACTAGATGTTTTGAAACAACTAAAATTTAGTATCTCACATTAACTGAGGCAATAGTAATGTTGGCTTCTTCTGGAGGATCTGAGAATCTGTTCCCTGCCTTTCTCCCAGTTTCTGGTGGCAGCTTTGTGGGTTTTTTGGTATATAAATGCTCCACTTATCTTAACTAATGACATCAGCAAAATTTTTATTTCCAAATGAATTTACATTCTCAGATTCCAGGAAGACATGAAATTGAGGAGGAACATGCTTAGCTAACCATACCTTCAAAGTTATCGACCATTTGAAACATTGGCATTTAGACAAAGCAGCCGAGGTGCAGGGTCCGTGTTTCACTGAGATGTTAGAAAAGCCACTTTAACTGGTTCTAGATTTACAACTCCATGTCCTTTGGTTTGTCCCTTTCAAAACTCAGGTTGAAATTTAATTGTCATTTTGCTGATACTAACAATTGGGGTCTGGAGGCCATGGATATGACTCAGTAGCTAAACTGCTTGCTACACAGGATGAGGACCTGAGTTCAGATTCCTGGTACCAATATCAAAAAAAAAAAAAAAAAAAAAAAAAAAAAAAAAGCTGAGAGTAATGGTGTGTTCCTGTAATCCTAGAACTGGTAAGGAAGGCACAGGAGGATCCTTGGTGCTTGCTGGCAACATTGGTGAGCTCCAGGTTTAGTGAGAGATCCTGAGTCAAAAAAAGGTGGACAGTGTCTTAAGGTTTTTATTACTATGAAGAGACACCATGACCACAGAAAGTCGTATAAAGAAAACATTTAATTGGGGTGGCTCACGTACAGTTCAGAGGTTCAGTTCATTATCATCATGATGAGAAGCATGGCAATGTGCAGGCAGACATAGTGCTGGAGCTGAGAGTGCTACATCTTGCGGGCAATAGGAAGCTGACTGACAGTCACACTGAGGGAAGCTTGATCAAAAGAGATCTCAAAGCCCGCCCCCACAGTGACACACTTCCTCCAACAAGGCTACACTTCCTAATAATGCCACTCCCTTTGGGGACCATTTTCTTTCAAACCACTACAGACAGTGATTGAGGGAGACATCTGGTGTCACCCTTTCTGACTTACAACATAGATAGGCGAGAGAGAGAGAGAGAGAGAGAGAGAGAGAGAGAGAGAGAGAGAGAGAGAGAGACTTTTTGAGTTAACTACAAAAGAGTTTGGGCCTTGCTTTGCTTCTTTGCTCTGTCTTATGTTACACAACACTTCCTCCTGTTTTTCTACCATATAGCAAGGGCCATTGCCAAATGCCAGTACTTGGAGACTTCCCTGGCTCCAGCAATGTGAGTCAATAAATTTCTGTTCATTCCTAATTAATCAGTCTGTGAAATTCTTACTAAAGAGTCACATGGTGGACTAAGACACCTATGTTATTTTTTTTTTCCAGTTACCTCAAGATACTTGGCAAGATACTTGGATGAAATAGTACAATTTTGCACCTAACGGGTAGGTTTTAATTTCTCTAGTGTGCTTTAACAAAATACCGTATTCTAGGTAGCTTAAAAATAGAAATCTATTTTTCATAGTTCTAGAGTTGGAAAGTCCAAAGACTTCAGCAGATTTGGGGATGGGTGAGGACCTGTTTCCTGGCTTCCAGGTGGTGCCTTCTTACATCCTCTCATGGTCGAGGGAGTCGCTAGCTCCCCCAGGGTTTCTTTCAAAAGGGCACTAATTCCAGCTGTGAGGGCTCCACTCTTATCACCTAACCACCTTCCAAAAATGCTCCTTTCTATCACCATCCCTCTGGGCCTTAGGATCTCAGCATGAATCTGAGAACACCAAACATCAAGACTATGGCAGGCTCAAAGACTATGTCCACCTATGGCTAGCCAATGAAGCTGCTTTCCTGTAGAACTGAGGAAGCACTGGCTCATACAGCAAGGTGATGGATGAAGGTGATTAGCCCACAATGGACATTTGACTCATGACTGTGGGGGGGGGTCTCTCATCTTCTAAAGGTTTATTTATTTATTTTTCTTTTTTTTCTTAGAAATGGAGTGTGAAATGCTTTCTTCTCTGGCTGTCATTCTGTTGCTGATGACAAATGCTGATGCTTTGTCTGGAACTTGGTGAACCACCAGCTCATTGGTACTGCCTGGTGCATATGTACTAAAAATTAAAAGACCAACAACAGTCTGAATTTGCACAGAACTTCCTTTCTGGAGCCTTTATTTTTAGCAAATGTGTGGGAGGACAACTGGGAAAAACAACAGAAAAAAACCAGAATTTTGTACTGACAAATATAATCACAAAAGTTTAAGTTTGTAGCTAATTTTTAAAAAATAGGTAGAAATATATTGCCTAAACTAATGATTAGGTGTTGCCATATTAATTTTTACAGTAGGACTTTTGGGGTTTATTTTTGTTTATTCCACACATATTTTGATAAAGACTTAAACTGATCTATGAAATTACTGTAATAGAAGGGATTTTTTTTTTTAATTACTGCTGGGGGCAAGGGTAGGGGCTAAACAGAAACTACTCAGGTGCTAAATTTGGTTGTTGCCATCCTTTAAAACTTGACAAATTACGAGAACTTAGAGCCCACATTCTCCCTAACTCAATCATTCCACTTTGAGGAAGTTATTCTTGAGAACAAACATTTGTCTCTGTTACACAATTGTTTATAATGGCAAATAACTAATAACAGTTTAAACATGTGCCAGGGAGAAATGACATTATATTCATTTTGCCAGATAGCATGCAGTTGTTTAGCATATATCATAGATTACTACTTAATTTTATTAAAAAGGTTCAAGCCAAGCATGGTGGTGTGTGCCTGTGATTCTAACACTTGGGAGACAGACTGGAGGATTGAATTTCAAGACCAGCCTTAGCTACATAAGGAGTTTGAGGCCATCCCAGAAGCGAGAGAATCAAATTCATAAAAAGAACCAGTTGGATCCTTCCTCTCATTGTACAGAGAACACCAATCTCTGGTGTCCCTATGTTCTATATGGATGGAAATAAATCAGGAAGGCAGGATATAAATCAGGAGATTTAAGTAAAGTAGTTCAAAGCCCTTACAATTCTGTACAAAAGTCAGAATTGTATGCCATTCTTATGGTACTAATGGACTTTACAGAACCTCTCAATATAGTTACTGTCTCACAATATACAGAAAGAGTTGTGTTACATACTGAAACTGCTGGATTTATTCCTGATAAAACAGAATTAACTTTGCTATTTATACAATTACAGGAAATAATCAGAAATAGGGATCAATGCTCCAGCATATGTCTTTAGTAAAATGAACAGTTTTTTGCATATTATAATATAAAGCATATTACAGGTATACCACACAATCCTACAGGACAAGTGGTTGTAGGAAGATACAACTGCACTTTAAAAGAAATGTTTAATAAACAGAAAGGGGAAAACAAAACCGCCAAAGACAGATTATATAATGCCTTATTAACCTTGAATATTTTTAATGCTGATTAGAAAGGAACAACAGCTGAGGAGAGACATTGGATAATAGAAAAAACTACTGAGTTAAATTAGCCTGGGTACTTTAAAGATGTGTTGACCTCAGAATGGAAACCAGGATATGTGCTATGTTGGGGAAGGGGTTTTGCTTTTGTTTCCACAGGAGAAAAAAAAGCTATGAATACCATCAAAATTAATAAAGATCCAATTTGAACAGGAGAAACCTCTTGATAAGGAGCAATGATGCTCATCCACCAATGTGACAATTCTATAAGTTATAAGGAAAACTCACCAAACAAGGGGCGGGGCAGGGTCCTGTTTTTGTCTTTACAGGAAAATAGAAATACCCATCTTCAAGAAGTCAAAGGCCTTGGACATCTAGACATCTAAAGCAGAAGGGACAGCAATCCAGAAAACATTTACAAGCAAAGAAAAAGAGGATCTGTTGGTACCAATATTTTCTGCAGGGTAAAATCTCATTACCAAAACATCGATATCTCTTTACTTCTCAGAAAAGTTGTAGTCCCAACTCAATTAAAAATCAAAGCTGACTTTGGAGTAGGAGCATGACTCTCTCCTTCTCTAAATCCAAGCATGTTGTTAAAAGAAAACATGAAAGAGTTTCTGTCTCATATGAGAAGAGCCACCTGGTGTGGGACAGAAGAAAACCAAAAATCTAGGGACTATTGTTGTCAGAATTCTATTTCTTCCCATACTTATTCTTGACTCTTTGGAACCTTTCTTTAGATATAGTGCTATCCTAAAATTTAAACTTTCCATTTTGATATTAATAATGTTTAAGTTTTCTACAGTGAACAATAAAGTTTCCTAACATCGATCTCTGAAGTCTCCAGAAGGAAGATGGGGCCCCACAACAATGTTTCTACCTGATTCGTAATGATGCCACTGAGCCATAACCACCACTCAAAGATTGGCTGTGGCTGTTCTTCTATCTTATATTAACCCATTTCTATAAATCTATACCTTGCCACATGGCTCATGGCTTATCAGTATCGTAAATTACATGTTGGTACTCATGATGGTGGCTGGCAGCGTTTCCCGACTCAGCCTTCCTGTTCCCAGAATTCTCTTCTCTGCTTGTCCCACCTATACTTCCTGCCTGGCTACTGGCCAATCAGCATTTTATTTATTCAGAGCGATATCCACAGCAACTTGGCTAATATTGTTTTCCTTCTTAGGTCTTTGATGGGATCGAAGACTATATGTTTACAGTTACTTTCCTCTGGTATCTTAGCTAAGAGCATATCAGGTACTAAATTTAGATTCTTCAGGATAGGACAGCTATTGGAGTAATCTCTGTAATTTGCCATTTACCTATTGTCTGGACATTTAGTATGTGTTTCCTGCTTGATGTTGTTCTTGTTGGTTGTGGTTCCATTTTTATTTATGTTATTACCCTTTCTTTCTTCTGGACAATACTTGATAATCATTCTTATTGTATATAGTTTTGTATTAAGTTTAGAACCTTATTATTTAGACAAAAAGGGGGAGTGTTGTAGGAATTCACTCCATCCATGACTTTGGGCTATCTGGCCCGATAGAGGCAGTGCTTCTTATCTGCCTATGTGACCACTTAAAAGGGAGGAGAAAGGGGGTCATGCTTTGGGGTGGTGAAGATGGGATCAGGCAGCATGAAGCAGCCTGTGATAAGTCCCCAGTTTTCTAAGGACTCTGCAACTCTGGATTTACCTTATCCTGTATCAGTGGACCTGTTTTCCCCATAGAACCCTTTAATAAATTTATATATATATATCATTGAGGCTCTCACACTTAGGTCAACCAAGCTTAAACACCAGGCTTGCTATCTTATATGAACAACAGTTGCAGCATTCCCGAAAGTTATCTGTCATTGAGCAAGTGATGTTTTACAGGCTAGAGACATTTTTGTTTTCTAAAAGCACAGTAATTTAAAATTAAAAAAATAACTTTAGCCATCACAAGAACAGCTTGACAGGGTCAATTAGGCTTTCATGAAATCTCTTCCCACAAGTAAGTTAGTTCATGACTTTTTAATTTAGCCCCAGGCAAATTCTTAGGATGAGGATGAAAGCAGCCACATTCTTTACCAACATAACACAAGAATGGCCTCTAAGCCAGTTGCTTATGTGCTCCCCTCTGAAACTTCTTGAGCTGGGCCTCCACAGACCCCAATGCTATCTTTCTACTATGGTCTTCCAAGCTCCTACTAGAATGGCTCTGAGTACAGTGCTCAACTACTTTTCTGGTCTAAAGTTCCAAACTCTTCCACATTCCTCAAAACTAAAGCAGCATGGTTCTTCATAGCAACAGTCCACTCTCTGGTTACGTCTTAGTTAGGTTTCTCTTTCTGTAATGAAACACTGTGATCAAAAGGAACTTAGGGAGGAAAGGATTTGTTTAAATTGACAACATGACTGTTCCATGGTATGGTTAAGGAGAAGGTTTTTATTGTAGATATGGGTGGGCAGGAAGAACTGCCCAAGGCATCTGGAAGAGTCCAGAGCAGAGATGAAAAGAAATAGACTGAATATGGTCAGCAAACTTGACTATTCATGAGAGGAAAGAGAGATGGGGAGAGTGAGAGATGAAGAGAAAGAGAGGACCAAGAGAGGGACCAGGAGGATCAAGGGAGAACATAGCCAAAATAGCAGGGTTATAAGGACAAATGAACAACTGAGGTGGGGGAGGGAATCTCTTGAGCTGGGGGAAGTTTGGGAGGCAGTAATGAGAAGATCTGGGAAGAGCCAGGATGCCAGCATGGTCTCTGTAATTTGTAACAGGTACTTGTGATACTGAGGATTCCTGGAGGCCAGCATGTGCTTTGATATACAAATAGGCACCACAGATAGTGCCATGGGTAAGGTAAGTGGCTCCTTTGGTAGAGGAGAACTGGCTTCACAAGCTCCTAAGGAATGTTAGCTTTTGTTCAACTGCCAGAATTTGGGAAATGGAGTTTCCATTGGACCTGACAGGTTTAGGTTTATTTGGCTTAACTATATTGAGTCACAGTCTATTGAAGGATGCCAAGACAGAAACTCAACTGAATAGGAACCTGGAGGCAGAAGCTGAGTCAGAGGCCATAGAGGAGTGCTGCTTACTGGCTTTCTCTTTATGACTTGCTCAGCCTGCATTTTACAGAACCCAGGACCACCTGCCCAGGGGTGGCACCATCCACAATGGATTGGGCCTTCCCCCTGTCAATCACCAATTAAGAAAATACCCTACAGGGTTGTTTACAGCCTGTTCTTATGGAAGCATTTCCTCAGTTGAGGTTCTCTCCTCTCAAATGTCTGTAGTTTATATCAAGTTGACTTAAAAACTAGGCAGCACAAGTGTCTCAGTTAGAGTTTCTATTGCCGTGATAAAACACTATGATCAAAAGCAATTTATAGAAGAAAGAGTTTATTTGGGCTTATGGTTCCAGAGGGTTTGTGGTAGTTTGAAAGAAAATGGCCCCCACAGGGAGTGGCACTATTAGGAGATGTGGCTTTGATGGAATAGGTATGACCTTGTTGGAGAAAATGTGCCATTGTGGGGGTGGGCTTTGAGGCCTCATATATACTCAAGGTACACCCAGTGTTTTCAGTTTACTTCTCATTGTCTGTGCAAGATACAGAACTCTCAGCTACCTCTCCAGCACCATGTCTGCCTACATGCCACCATGTCCCACTGTGATGATAATGGACTGAACTTCTGAACTATAAGCCACCCAATCAAATGTTTTCCTTTATAAGAGTTGCTGTGGTCATGGTGTCTCTTCACAGCAATAGAAATCCTAAGACAGGGTTAGAATTCATGGTGTGGAAACATGGCAGCAAGTGACTGTCATGGTGGCTGGAGCAGCATGCTGAGAATTCACATCCTTTGCTGCAATCACAAAGTGAGGGGAACCCTAAAGGTGTTTATGGCAAAGTAGTGACCTACGAAGAGATGAGAGAAGAGAATGAAAACTCAGTTCAGATAAACTTCATCAACCTGGATCAAGACTTCAGGGAGTCTGATATCAGGTGGTTTATTCCCAATATATTTAAGACCAGTATAATTTAGAAAAAAAAGTTTCTTTGTTTTACATTGAAACTTGAACCAGGGTACAGGTCATTTCTTCCAAGAAGATGGGTTATAGAGGTAAGCTACCTTGTATAGCTAGGGTCTAGGGAAGAATCTGGCTTGGCCTTGACCGTACAGATAGCATAGAGATCATTTGGGCTACTACCCACCTCTGGTCCTGGTTGTTGGAACTTAGGGGAACCTCTGGCTATCAGGGTCATTTAGATTATTGACTACCTCTAGTTCTGGTTGTAGGAGCTTAATATGGCCTGGTCCAACAGATAATGCAGATCACCAGGCTATTAATCACTTCTAATTACCAGTTTTCTGGATGGAAGAACAGGTTTTCCATCTTTGCCCTTGGAAAGACTATCCTGTGTGCTTAACATTCCTTGTTTCCCTGGAGATTTGTGGGTCCAAGGACCTTTGTACTGTGCTCCCAAAATCAGAGCATACAGAAGGAACTGGAAGTAGGTAAGGTCTTAAGCTTTCGAAGCCCACCCCATATGATATACTTCCTCCAGAAAGACTACATCTTCTAAACCTCCCCAAACAGTGGCACTAACTGAGGACCAAGTATTCAAATGCCTGAGACTATAGGGACACTTCTCATTTCAACCAGAACATCTATAACACAATTTGACATGATCGCTTGGAAACAGTAACAGTAGGCTCCCCTGAAGGCCTATGACTTCTCCAGCTTGAGTTCTTGACCAGGCTTACGGTAGTGGGAATGCATTTCTTCCTATGAGGTAGGCCCCATATCTCATGAGAAAGTTGTTGGTTACCCCCATAACATCCATGCTACTCCTGTACCAGAGAGCACGTCTTGCTTGGATGTTGATATTGCAGCATGCAGGGTCTTCTCCTGGCTAAGATCATGGATGACTCTCCTGACCCCCATGGCCTACATAGCACCATCCGGCACTCTGAAAACTAACCAGCGGGAAGGAAGCTTCCCATTTGATTTCTGTATTCCCTGACACTAAAATGTGTGGTATCTTCAGCAACAGGGTATTATCACCCAGTTCTGTGGCAACCAAGAGCAACAACAATAACCTGTACTGTTTTGGGGTCCTCTGGAGCCTCTCTGAGGAGGTATCCCATGACTTGGATTTTCACTGAATAACCTATGGCTTCTGGGAGCAGCATTATCCACACTTGCAGGGTACCTCTATTCAAACTCCCTTTATTATTATATATTATATTATATTATATTATATTATATTATATTATATTATATTA
>CABHPR010121727.1:38128-49270 GCA_902168415.1 Peromyscus melanophrys | reverse complement strand
TTTTTTTTTATTATTGGAAGCTGTTTATAAAACAGCTGGTTTAAAGTCATCCGTAATTACAATGTCAGACTCCTCGGGGAGAGCTTATATTCATTCTGTGCATCAGCTGCACTTTCCTATTTCTTTTCATATATTTTATTTTTATTGAAAATGGCATTTTCAGTACCATAACTCTGATGCCATATCCTACTTCCTTTTCACAGTTCATCACGTTTCTCTCCATTTTTATAGTGACTGTCTTGTACTAATTCTATAATATCTGGTCCTAGAAAACACTGTTTCCCTCTAGATTTGCTGTTTCTATAGTACCTAGGATCATACCGTAGGGACCCTAAGGTGGATGTTCAGTGAAGGCCTGCTGGCTCATGGAGAATGAATTGAAGAGATCCACTAGAAAGCCTAGTTCATGTTCAACCTGGTGAGAACTGAGTTTGCTGGTATCAATGGACGGTTCAGGATGGAGTGGAAGGAAATAACTAGAGCTGTAGTGTAATCCCATTGGAAACTTGTTAAATTAAAAAAAATGCTTGCAGAGGGTGCAGAAAGATTGTGAGGGCCAGAGGTTGTCAATAACATCAAGGAAACAGTGTTTCCCACACAGAACGGGGCAGACGCACATATGAACACACAGTGATTATGTTAGCATGCCCAAGGCCTGTGCAAGATCCAGACAAACCCCAGCACAGAGGGGTAAAGGTGGACATGAAATCTCCCACAAGCTGAGAAGCTACCGGCATTTGAAAGCTGCCGGGAGAAGGGGAGTCAGTTTCCTTCGATGATGTGGCCGTTGACAGTTGACTACCTGCAAAGTTGGATTGGAAGAGATGAGAAGATGGGGGGTGGGGTGTAATGGGAATATTTGCGGGGGGGGGGTTCAAAATACATTGTATAAGAGTTTTCAATGAACTAATAAAAATATTGCTAAAATTATGCTTCCTACATTTAGCAATATACTTCCTACATTTAACTTACATACTTTAAACATCTAAACTCATCCTTTCCTATGGGCATTCATAGTTTCCCACACAAATACCCATTTCTACATACGTTCAAGAAAATGCTATGTTTCCAGACAGCTCTACCATAGCTATCTATGGGCAGAGCTCTGAATGGGCTTTCATCATCTCTCAGGGTCCCGACAAACCACACAGGAGACATTGTGCTTTGCCATTTTTACTCCTTAAGACAGAACCTAATTAGATCATCTTCTGGCATTGATCAAAGAGGGTCTCTGGAAAGTTTAGCACGTCTGAATGGACTCAATTGCCAGACAGCAACCAGTGTGCCAAAAATAGAGCATTATCCAAAGCCAAGAAAATCGGGTTAGCTGAAGCACGGCTGAGTATGGGGCACTAGGTACTTCCAACAGCCGGGTTTGATAGAAGCAATTAGGAACAGCAGTAATTGCCTGTCGGGCAACTTGGCTATTTGCTGAGGACAGAGCTGATACAGTTAGACACAAAGGCTGCCGGGCCTGCTGTCATGGCCTTTCCCTTTAGATTTCTTCTGGTTCCCATTATAGGGAAGCTCAAACTGCCCACCCCATTAAAACGTCAAGGTGGGAGGGAGAAGCTCTCGAAGTCATCTTTCAAGGTTACTTCTCTGGTTGGTCTTATTGTAGAAGGGGGGACCTGTACACATTTATTTTCCTTCTCTTTCCCCTAAGTGATGAAAACATGAAGCTCCCATCAACAAGGCAGTGCACGGCAGGGTCAAGCTGTTAGGGCACTTTCTGCCCCTTTCCTTTTCTTCTTCCTTATACTTTTATGTATGAGGCTATTTTGCCTCCATGTATGTCTGTGCACTACCACTGATGTGCCCGATGCCTGCAGAAGCCAGAAGAGGGCAGCAGAGCCCCTGGAATTGAATCTACAGATGTGATGGGCCAACCCCTGGGTGCTGGGATTTGAACCCTGGTCCTCTGAAAGAGCAGCCAGCACTCTTAATCACTGAGACATCTCTCCAGCCACTCTGTACTTTTCTTTTCTTTGCTGTACCGAAAGTGTGAGTTTAGGTGTTCAATAGGAAATTATTTGTTTGTTTATTTATTTGACAAGTTCTTTAACCAGTGACTCTCAACTCCAGTTAGGGCTTCAAATGCCCATTTCCACAACTAGAAATCTAGAAATCACAACTAGTGACCTGGACCTGTACCTTCTGTCTCTTGGTTGCTGTGTGAGTGTTTTGCCTGCATGTGCATCTGTGTGCCACATGCATGCCTAATGCCTGGGGAGGTCAGATGAGGTTGTTGGGTTCCCTGGTACTGGAGTGACAGATGGTTGTGAGCCACCACGTGGGTGCTGGGAATCAACACCTGGGTCCACTGGAGAGCAGCCAGTGCTCTTAAGCACTGACCTATCTATCCAGCCCCCGTGCTTAGTTTTTTGAGGCACCGACATGTTAATTTCTGTAGTGGCTTGACTAGTTTACTTTCCCACTAGCAGTAGATGAGGGTTCCCTCTCCCCCACCCAACATCCTCCCCAGAATTTGCTTGTACCTTTTGTTAATGCTAGCCGTTCTGACTGGTGTGAGGTGGGATCTGCATGCAGGTTTAATTCGCATTTCCCAGA
Organism: Peromyscus melanophrys; assembly: GCA_902168415.1. Taxonomy (NCBI): domain Eukaryota; kingdom Metazoa; phylum Chordata; class Mammalia; order Rodentia; family Cricetidae; genus Peromyscus; species Peromyscus melanophrys. Next base: position 46,699 of record CABHPR010121727.1, on the reverse strand, counting down.
GGGTTATGGGATATTGACCAATTGCCTGTACTTTATAATTTTGAGAACTGTTTTCTTGATCAGCCCACCTGCTGATTTGATTATATTATTGGTGTGTAGATTTGGGTTCTTCGTATAATCTAGACACTACATGACGACTTTCTCTCATTTTGGAGGCTTCCTCTTCACTTCATTGTTTCCTTTGCTGAGTAAATGTTTCTCATTTCATGCAGTCCCATTGCCAATGCTCGGAATTACTCACTCAGCTAATGGAGTCCTTTTCAGAAAACCCCTTGCCTGGTCCTGTATCTTGAAATGTTTCATTATTTATGTTTTCTTCTAGCACTTTCAAAATTTAAGGCCTTATATTGAGGTCCTTGTCCATTTTGAACTGATTTTTGGTGCAGGGTAAGATATTTGGATGAATTTTTGTTCTTTTACATACATGTGGACATCCTGTTTTATCCATAGCCTTGCCGTATCCATATGGCCAGCAAGATGGCTCAGCAGGAAAAGGCACCTCCCGAAGCGCCTGGGGGCCTGAGCTGGATTCTCGTAGCATCCACATACCCACTTGATGGAAGAGAGAACCTACTCCCACAGGCTGTCCTCTGACCTTCACACCTGTGTGTTTTAACGTCTTCACAAAACATCAGGTAGCTGTAGCTGGGTTTGTTTCTGGGTCTTCTTTCAGTCTACACACCTGTTTTTGCATCAGGACCATGCTGTTTTTGTTACTATTGTTCTGTAAGAGAATTTGAGATGAGGCACTACGATATGTCCAGTATTGCTCTTTCTGCAAGGATTCCCTGGACTGGCTATTCAAGGTCTCCTGTATTTCCATATAGATTTCAGGATTGTATTTTTTTTTTCATTTCTGTGAAGATTATCATTGACGTGTTGATGGAGATTGTATTGAATCTGTAAATCACTTTTTGGAAATAGAGCATTTAAAAATATTGATTCTGCCAATCCATGGGCACAGGAGCTGTGTTCACATTGTACTGTCTCCTTCAATACTTTTTCTTGGGTACTCAAAAGTTCTTCACTGTAGGGTTTTTCATTTCTTTGGTTGGGCTTATTCGAGAGTTATTTTTAAGCTACTGTAATGGGATTGCTTTCCTGATTTCTCTCTAGCATGCTCATTATTGGTATCTAGGAAGGCTACTGGTTTTTGTAAAATGATTTTATATCCTGCTACTCTGTGAAAGCGTTCATCTGCTCTAAGAGTTTTCTGGTGGAATCTTTAGGGAATCTTGTATATAGGAACATATCATCTCCAAGTAGGGATAATTTGCTTTCTTCTTATTTGTATCCCTTTCGTTTCTCTTGTCTAATTACTTTAGCTAAGACTCAAATGCTATGTGGGAGCAGAATGGAAAAAGTGAGTACTTGTGCCTCATTCCTGATTTTAGTAGAAATGTCAGTATTTGGTGGACACAAATACAGGAAACAGAGGTGCCCACTGTCAATCCCAGGAGCCTGAGGAGATCTCCTAGTCTTGGGGAACTTGATTCAGCCCAAACCAGGCTTTGGTGCTGAAAATAATTTTAGAGCTAGACAGTTTATGAAGTGAAGCTGGAGATTTTATTAAATACATTTTAATATAGGCTTTAAAATGAGAATTGGGAGTGAAAAGTGCTCAAAAGAAAGTAGGAGGTGTCCAGGTATGTAAGGGCTCCTCAGAGAGATATGGCTCACTGTTTTTACAACAGTCATATACGGAGTTTGAGTAGGGTGTGAAGTTACTCTCCCATCATTGGATGGTTCCTGATAGAGTTACAACAGATGAGTAAAAGTCTGGCTCACAGGGGATAGGAAAGCGGGGTATCATTATTGTAAACAGCTCTGTTTGCAATACTCAGGGAGAATCCAGGGAGAGGAATGAAGACTTTCTAAGGTCATATGTATTCAGGCCTTCAGTCTAGGCCATTGCTACCTTAACATAAATATCTATATGTGAGGCTTTGCTGTTTAACACTTCTTGAAGTGTTTATGAGACATTCGTGGTGGGCTTTTTTTGTTTTTTAGACTCTCTGTTTGATCCTCAGACAGTTTTTAAAAAAAAAAATGAGATTGTTTTGTTTTTGAGTCCTTTGTGTATTCTAGATATAGAATATATATAAATACATATCATATATATGTATGTATAGACAGCAAAGATTCGCACCCAGTCTGAAGGCTGACCCTCCACTCACTTGACTCCTCTCTTGGCTATACCGGAGGTTTTTAGCTTTATGAAGTCCTATTGTCATTGTTGGCCTTATGTCACCGAGGTCCTATTTAAGAAGTCCTTGCTGGTGTCTATGTGCTGTACTCTGTGGTTTCTCTTCTAGCAGTTCCGTAGCTTCAGGTTTTACACTGAGGTCTTTGATTCATTTGGATCTTATTTTTTGTGCAGAGTGAAAGATAAGGTCTAGTTTCACTCTTCTACAGGTACCTGTCCAGTTTTTTTGTTTAGTTGGTTTCTTGTTTGTTTGTTTTTTAAAGACAGTTGTGTAGTTCTGGTTGTCCTGGAACTCACTTTGTAGACCAGGCTGGCTTGGAACTCACAGAGATCCACCTGCTTCTGCCTCCACAGTGCTCAGATTAAAGGCGTGTGCCACCATGCTTAGCACTCATCTTGTTTTACCAACATCGCTTGTTGAATATGCTGTCTCCAGTATGTATTTTTGGTATCTTCGTCAACAATCAGTGTACTTAAATCCAGGTCTTTTATTATGTTCCATTTATTTTTGTGTTTGTTTTAGTGCCAGAAACATGCTGTTTCTATTACTATTACTATTACCATTACCATTACCATTACTATTACTATGGCTCTATACTACAGAGTATAGTGTAATTTAAGATTGAGTTCAGTATAGAATGAAGCCGTACTGATTGTGTACTGCAATTTCTGTAGTGTGTATATGTGTACATATGAGGGGTTAGTTTATGTTTATCCTGGAAAGGTTTTCATTTTCTCTCAGTAATGAAGGATAATTTTGCTGGATCTAGTAATCTGGGTTGACAGTTACTGATTTCAGATCTTAAGACACATCATTCCATACCACCCTGGCTTTTAGAGTTTCTGTTGAGAGATCCACTGTGATTGTAGTGGATTTGTCTTTATGTGTGATGTGAAACTTCTTCCTTGTGGCTTTCAATGTTTTTTGCTCAGTACTCTTAGTGCCTTAACTGTGATGTAATATGGGGAGTACTTTTCTGGGCTTGTCCACCTACCTAGCCTTCCAAAGGTACCTTGTCATCTCTTTCCGTGATTGAACATTTATTCTGATATGACTTTATTGAATGTGTTTTTCATGCTTTTAGTTTGTATTTCTCTTCTTTCTATGTCATGGTTTATAAATTTGGTCTTTCAACAGTGTCCCACAGATCTCACATGTTCTGTTCATTGTAACACAAATTTCTAAATGGTCTTTTAATAAAATACCTGGAGCCTGATATTGGTGTAAAAGCTGAAAGATCAAAGAAGCAGAGCAAGCCACAGCCACCACCCCCTACCTCACCAACTCCTCAGCCTGAAAGAGCCTCAGCCCATAGGCCTCTAGCAGAATGAACTTCCTCAGTCGAAAAGCCTCTAGTTCCTGTCTCCTCACCCCTTATATACCTTTCTCCACCTACCATATTACTTACTTCCTAGTGCTGGGATTAAATGCATGTGACTCCCAGGTATTGGGATTAAAAGTATGTGCCATCACTGACTGGCTCTGTTTCTCTCCTAGACTGAGTCAATCTCATGTAGTTCAAAGTAGCTTTGAACTCACAGAGATCCAGATGAACCTCTGCCTCCCCAGTGCTAAGATTAAAGGTGTATGCCACCACTGCCTGACCTCCATGTTTAGTCTAGTGGCTTGTTATGTTCTCTGATCTTCAGGCAAATTTTATTAGGGTGCACAATATATCATCACAGTTTATACTTTTACTTTATGTTTAATATCATTCTTTTATATCTTTATTGTTCATCTACCTTGTCTTTAAGCCCTGATATTCCGCCACCAAGTTAATTCTCTTGAATGGGATTTCTACTGAGATTTTTATTGGACTAATTAAGTTTTTCATTTCTGAAATTTCAGTGTGCTTTTTTCCAGTATTTCTATATCTTTAGTGAATTCTTATTTCATATTGACTTTCGTATTTCACTGTTATTTATTCATATTCTCCTTGAATGAATTAAAGAGTTTAGTTGCATACTCCTTGCTTTCATCGATTGCTCTTGCAATTATCATTTTGAATTCTTTGCCTGAGACTTCATTTAATTAACTCTCACTGGAACTCACAACTGTAGAATTGGTAACTTTTGAAGACACATTGCATTGATTTTTCATGTTTCTTGTGTTTTTGCATTGGGACTTGGACACAGAGAATTATGTTATAAGTTGGATCTTTAAAAATCTGCTGTATTCTTTCAATTGAGGTGTTTACATTGTTCAAATGGGATTCAGTTGTCTCGTGGTTGAGTGTCCTTCCTGCCCTCTGAACTGAGGGTGTAACTCAGTAGCTAAATCCACAGCCTGCATCCTCAGAGCCCCTGGCATATCCTCCAGTGCTACTCTGTAAGACACTAAATGCAGAAGCAACCACGATTGATGGATAAGGTGCTTACGAAGGTATTGAATTAGTCAATTGAAATATTTCCCCTCAATTCTAATAACTTTGGAGGAGGAAAAAATGCAGATAACGCACAGTACAAAATGTTAGTCACTGAGGGTAGAAACAGCAAGAAAAGAAACTGAATAAGATAAAGAATTATTCTAAGAACAAGAGAAAATAGAGGAGGGATAAATAGAAGAGGGAGTTGAGATATTATTGGAACAAGTAAAAATCAAAGGTTATTAAAAATCATATAAATTTATAGTTAAGAACTAAAAAGAGAAGGGAGCAGAAAGAGAAAGGGAGAAAGTGAATACTGGAAGGGAACATTGTAGGTAAGAGAACTAGTCAGGTAATGTGATAGAGAACTAGTACAGGTAATGCGATAGAGAACTAGTCAGATAATGCGATAGAGAACTAGTCAGGTAATGTGATAGAGAACTAGTCAGGTAATGCAATAGAGAACTAGTCAGGTAATGCGATAGAGAACTAGTACAGGTAATGCGATAGAGAACTAGTCAGGTAATGCGATAGAGAACTAGTCAGGTAATGTGTCTACAGTTCAAACTCATTAGACCAGATTGGTTGGTGTGTAGGGTTTTAGTGGAGCTCAAATGGGTTACATTTTAGTTTGAATTTCTGTCCAGGTATCATTGGGATTAGCTTTCTCTTAGGAGTCTCCCAGACCTCAGCATGGGGGTGCCACCTCAGAATAATTCTTGCCTGGCCAGCTACTGTCTTCTGCATGTGTGCTAAGTGATCACATTTCTCCATATGCATTGTAAGGTCTAAAGGTCTGCGGCTCGGGTGTGGCTGCTCCCGTGCCTGTATTTACCTTTAAAACAGCTGGATACTTATATTTCACTTGGGCTCAGGATGCCTTTCTCTTAGTACCGACGGTCCTAGTATGAGTATCTTTGCTCCAATGAGTTTCAATTCCGGTCATTTCCTATGGATTGTTAAAATAGTTCTGTGGTTCTCGGGGTCTCGTCCTCTTTGTGATGGGGTCAAGGGGCTTTGGAGTTTAGAGATGTGATTGCACTGAATTTTCTGCTTGCTTCTTCCAGTACAGACAGGAAGTGATGTGCGGCGAGGACAGAGAGCGGCTCCCAGCATCTGCTGCACTCAGCTTGTATCTCTGTTGTGCAGATTTTTGGTTTTGCCTCTGGAGATTTTCTTTTTGGCCTTTCATTGGTGGATCCAGAGTAGAAGGCGAGACTCCCTCACTCCACTGTCACCCTGTTCAGTTCAAGTCTGTAATCCCTTTTATAAAGCTAATGATGATCTTCTGTGGTTGATCTGGTGTCCTAGTTTGCTGTCTACTGTGACTGCCACCCCTGCCCCAGTCTGTCCATACTTCTCACCCCCCTGTGAAGTCACAGAACAGATCATTTCTTTTAGATTCATGGGGAGGTCGGAGTGTTGTTAGTCCCTACCCAGCCATGTTCTTCTCTCTGCCCCCTTTCTTTAAAGGACACTAGTCATTAAATTAAAGGTGCTCCCTATTCCAGCAAGACCTCATCCTCATGTCAAGCAATTATACCTGCAACAACCTTATTTCTAAATTAGGTCTCATTCTGAGGCACCAGAACTAAGAACTTCAGCATATCCTTTTGGGACATGGGGAGTATAATTCTATCCATATAAGGGATTATTCTAGTTTTCTGATCTAGTTTCACATTTGTGACTAGGACCCGGTGGAGTAATAAATGAAAAACTATTTAGAAATGACAGATTATTATTCACATGCTTGGAAGACTTTCTTCTCTTTACCATTTACTGTGAAGATATAGCAATATTTCACAAAACTTAAATTGTCAACTTGGATACTTAAAGAAATTCATAGCTTATTAATTCCATTAATGTATGGTCATGCACCACATAATGACTCGATGGCCCATGATGGATTGCATGTATGACGGCAGTCCCGTAAGATTAACATGAACTGAAAACTTCCTATTGGCCAGTTACATCATAGTCTTTCGAATGGTGTAGCACAGTGCATTTTCCTGGTGATGCCAGTGTAAACAAATCTCCTTTGCTGAGCATCATTTCAAAACAGCTCGTAAAAATAATATATGCTGATAAATGGCGGCCACTGACTTATGCATTTATAGTTTTTATTATTATTTTAGGACTCTTCCTTTCTAAGCATTTATTGTAAAACAGTCCTCATAGTATACAGACAACATCCTCATACATCTCATGTTTACTGTATGTCTTCATTGCATCTAGAGACCAAGCCAAGTGAGTAACCCAGACCATTGTGATTTGTGTAAGCATACCCTAAGCTACTCCCACAATGACAAAATTGCCTAACAATGCACTTAGCAGAATGTTTGTCTGTCTTTGAGTGACACATGGGTGCACTTCCTTCAGTCTTCAAGGAGGCTACCATTCCCATTTAGAAGTGGAAACAACTGAGAAATTAAATCGAACAGCACATGCAAAGGCATACAGCACGGCAATAAGATGATTAGTACCAGGTCTCAGGGACACGGATCTGTAGGCTCATGTTTTAGCTCACCAGAATGCTGTGATGATAATTTCTCTCCAGGGGCTGCATTTTCTCATTAGGTGGATGATAGTGAAGAACCAGAGGGTCAAGTTCTGATCCAGGGAGAATAACCATTGCCAGAAGCCTCTGTTCCATTGGTTCTAACTCTCTGGAATGTGGTGGTAAAGATGCAAGGTGGGATAAGAAAGCAGGGCTCATAGAAAAGAGGGTCAGGGCAATCAGGGTACGGAGTAATTAAAATGAATAGGTAAAGTTTCAATCCAGACAAGGCACAAATTAAGTGTTGTGTATCGGATAATTAGCAGTCATTTATTACAAGAAAATTGCTACCAGCTGTTCAAAACCCAGGAGTGAGAGGCTGATCTGTAAATGGTTATCTGAATAACCAAGAAGTTGGCTAGAACTCGAAGCTGGCCCCAAAGCCTAAAGGCTGAGTTTTATTGTCCAGAGACAGCCTTGCCCTAGGGTGAATCCATCCCACTCAATAATTGCTGTTACACAAGTTCCTTGACTTGGCCAAAAGCCCCTAGAGAACATTGGGTCAAGGGGCTTTGGGAAGTCAGAACAATAAAGGCAACATAAGACTGTCAGCCCCTTGGAACCCCAGGATCACTTCTCAGTGTATAGCTCCTGCTTTCTTCTTCATAGCCTGGCTGAAAACCATGCCCTTGTCTTTTGTCAATGCCCATTTCCCCCTGCCTGCTGCTCAGTGGAACAACACAAGCTCTCTCCCATTCTCCTCAATTTAACATCTCATTGCAGTTGCTTTTTTGAGTTATTTGGGAACCTTAGGGACACCAACACTAATAACATGGGCAAAGAAACAAAATGAAACAAAAAAAATATGAGATTGATATTCAGCTGGAATCTCCAGTGCAGTCCTGCTTGATCTGGAGGGTCCCATTTCTCTCTCTCCAAACCCCACCCTCTCAGAGAATCTCCAACCCAGAAGAGTCACCAAAAAAACCCAGTTCCACATTCTTGGCGGCTGCGGGGGCTCTTTCCCTGAAGTTGCCAGCAGCCCAATCCCCACCTAAAGCATTATACTTGGGGCCCAACCCAGCTTATGGAGGACACGTTATCACCCATCACCTACAGGGTATTTAAGCTCCCTCCTTTAGTTCAGCCATGTGATTTTCTCCTGCCCCTTCTCCTGCCTCCATCTCTAGGGGCTGGAGGACTCACCCAGGAGCTGCTTTGCTCAAAATAAGCCTGTTCTTTTACTTTTTCAATTGGACGATCTGTCTTACTGTGTCAGTGGAGAAACCTATTATCAGGGTACAGAAAACCTATTAATTGATCCTAGGAAGAATGACTGGCAAAGACACTATTGATGTCTCAAAGTCAAAAAGCAATTCAAAAGAAGTTTCCACTGACTCCCATGGGACTATCTGAGCACTGATACACATAATATAAAATCTGTTAGAACTACCTACATTCCAGAACCAGGTGTTAGAACTACCCACATTCCAGAACCAGGT
>CABHPR010121727.1:0-28160 GCA_902168415.1 Peromyscus melanophrys | reverse complement strand
ACACACACACACACACACACACACAGCATCACTTATGTTACGAAAACTCTTTTGCATTCAACTTTTTTTCATGTAAATAGATTTGAGTCTTTTTCATGAATGTTTGTTATTGAATGCTGGCCTGGACACAGGACCTAATTAATCATCTCTTCGGGGCCCTTATTATTCTCTGTGGCAGCAACAAATCCTTTCCCAGAAAGAAACCCTTCAAGCCTTGTCCTAAGAGGAAGACAGGGGGAGAAAAGGAGGGGCCCTGTTCCTGTTGGAGCCCATTGTTTATTTAACCCAGCGGCTGAATAATATTCAGGCTTTCTTTGTTTTGTTTTTAAAGCTAAGGAGAGAATTAAGTTAGTTCTACACAGTGATTTAGAAGGGAGAGGGTCAAGTCTATTATGTCTCTGGGTGCCCATGAAAACCTCCATTTTTTTGTTGCTTAGTTGTCTTGTGTTTATAGGTGTGTATGGTATGAACATGCGTGTTCACATGGAGGTCTGGAGCTGATGTTGGGTTTCTTCCATGATACCTATCCACTTGGTCTGTTGAGGTAGTATCTCTTCCTGAACCTGGAACTTACCAATTCCTGCCAGTCTAGCTAGCCTACTTACCCTGGGAATCCCCCATCTCTGCCTCCTGAGTGCTGGGATTAGAGATGGCTGCCATAACTACCAGGCTTTTGTATGGATTCCAGAGATCCAAACAATGGTCCTCGTGCTTTGAAGGCAAACATTGTTATCCCCTGAGTCATATCCCCAGCCCTCTTAATTTTTTTTTTAAAGATTTATTTATTTATTGTGTATACAGTATTCTATCTGCATGTATGCCTGCAGGCCAGAAGAGGGCACCACATTAGGTGGTTGTGAGCCACCATGTGGTTGCCGGGAATTGAACTCAGGACCTCTGGAAGAGCAGTCAGTGCTCTTAACCTCTGAGCCATCTCTCCTCTTAATTTTTAAAATATGATTTTCATAAGTAAGATAAAGAGGAGGAAAAGGGGATGATGAAGGAGGAGCTAAGCAAATAGGAGGAGTGAGCCGCTCCAGGTACAATGCCTGACTCTTTGAAGACAAGGGTGATGTTTGCTAGGCTTATGGAACGAGCAAGTCTTATGCTTTCCTTAAGTCTGAATTCTGCACGGACTGCGGAGACCATAAAGTTTGCAGAATCATTGATCATTATCTATCACTGCCAGCTCACAGCACCTTACCATCATGCTAAGTGCATGGTCCCTCTCCTCTCAGCTCTCCACACCACGTGGCAACCAAAGGAGCAATGCTGATACCACGGGAGATGGAAGACAAGATAAGAGATGTAACTTGTTTAGGCCCTAGATCTAAGATTTGAGCTGCACACTCCGGATGCCAAGTTCAGCCCCTCACAGTGCCTGGAAGGTAGCAAGCACTTGTTATGGGGTTCTGTGTTTTTCACTTGCCCACGTCCTCTTGCTGGGGGCTGTGAACTCCACTCCCAGGCTGTAGCGGTCCAGGCCACTTGCATAATACACCAACAGCTCAAACTCCCTCTATGTACTTAATGATGGAGTAATAGACAGGGGCTGTCATGTGTCAGTGGCCTAAGCCGTGATAGGTTTCCAAATGGTCTGGCCTTAAGGGCCCTCATCCGCTAGGCACCAGGTTTGACTGTGAGACACTAGGAGCAAAGAGGATTGTCTGGAGTTCCAAGAAGACAGAGAGAGGTCATCTGACACTAATCAAAGACATTTCTCATTTTATTTGATGTTTAGCCTCGTATTTAAGTGACTTTCACAATAACCATATGAGAACAGAAGGCAACACATCATTGCTGCCTTTTACACTGAGTGAGTGGGATCTAACGACGTCAGTAATGGACAAGGTCACACATGCCGTGGCTGATGGCAGGGACGGACGGGCTAGGGCTGGAGTCCTCCCTGTCCAGTACTCATCACTAGCCTGTACCCCCTACTGCTGTACATATGTTAGCTGTCCTTCTGGAGGGAAGAGAGGCTGTTTAGGGCAGAAAATGCTGCACTGTCAGCTGCTGACTCTCCGTACTCATGGAGAGAGTGGGATGCTGATGATGCGGGATAGCGAGTGAACTGATGATTTATTTTTCAGTGGAGACTATGTTCTCCGGCCAGGAATCAGCCTCTTCCATCATCGTCTGCTCTGATTTGAATAAAAAGAAGAGGATTCTGTAAAGAAACAAATTTTTACCATTTCCGCTAATGACATTATCCCCTTTCCACATCATGTCCACTCTCAGCTAAGAGCAGTGTTCTCCGCTCCCCATAAACAAGCAAACAGGGTTCAAAGTGCTGCGCACATCTCTCAAAGCCTCACAGCTAGAGGTGCACCTTCCACCCTCCCCGGAGCTCTGTAAGGAGTCCTCTTCAGCATGCTGTGTTTCTGTCACACGAAGGAAGGTGATGGGTTCTGGTTCTGGTCCTTAGGTTTTGTATGTCCAAATCAGTTACTACTTTGGCTACTGAGACCCACTTTACCAGTCCTCAAATGCATAAAGGAGACCTCGGTCTTAAGGCTCTAGAGGGTGAGGAGCTATCCCAGTGGGTAAAATACTTGGTGTAAGAGCAAGAATGAGAACCTCCGTTTAGGTCCCCGGCATGCATGTAAAAGCTGGGCATGGTGGTGGGTGTCTGCTATAACTCCTGTGTTGTAGGAGTGGGAATAGGGCATACAGGCAGAACCCTGGGCCTTGCTGGCCACCGATCTAACCAAACCACAAGCTCGGGGTTCAGTGAAGATCTCATCTCAAAAAGAAATAAACAAGATGGGAATCAATAGAAGACACTGACATTGACCTCTGGCCTCCACACGTGTGTTCACAGACAAGAGCACCTGCACACACCCATGCTGCCCCCCTCCCTTTCCCTCTTCCCCCATCCCTCTCTCTCATTACAAACACTTTCCTCAGCAGCTGGTAAGCTGTTTCTCCCCCTCCTCCCACTCATCCGAATACCAGTTGTCCCACCAGCCCAGCCCAGCCTCTCATACGGGCTTCAGTTTCCAAGAGACAGCTTGCCTCAAAATGCCATCCAATCCCACTGCCAGAGGGGGTACAGGAATTTGTCCAGTAGTGGGGGACAGAAAACACAACAGCCAGAGCCACCATGGCAGGCAAGCTCTGTGAATGGGTGTCTGGGAGCCGGTTCTGTGGAGAGGTGGGTGTGGCTAGTGAAAACTGCCAGCTCCGTTGGGGAGCGTTTCATGGTACAAAAGGGTCTTCAGTACTATTCTGTGGCCTAATTTACCTTTCCGGGAATTAAGTATATGAGACCAACCATGTATTTTAAGTTCCCTGTCTGCAACTTAGAAACACAGTTGGTCCATTTCCCCCAGGGAACTGGTTTCAGAACCTACTCCCACACATGACCAAATCCATGGATTCTCAAGTCCCTTATCTGAAGTGCCACAGTATTTGTACAGAACCCATGTGAAGCCTCCTATACATTTAAGATGGTCTTTAGACAACTAATGATACTTAATACAGGGTAGATGCTGTGCAGATAGTCGCTGTATTGCCATGTTTAGGGAATAATGAGGAGGAGGAAAATGTGCTCATGTTCAGTAGAAAGGACTATTTGTTTTTAATGTCTTCAATCCAAGAGTGTTGAATGCATGGATGAAGCTGTGAACTGACTGTACCTGATTTTTCCCTGAGTTTCATTCATAGTTAGCAAGAAACTTCAGAATATCAAAGGGATAGGATTCACTAATCTTAGCGTTCTCTGATTTACCCATTCTTTGATTTTATCTTTTAATTGTCAGCTCCCCATGATATCATGACACTCTTCTGTGGAAATGTGTGTGTTGTCTCCTTTAGCTAAGAACCAGCTTCAGTCCACACACGCCATGGCAGTAGGTGAGTAGGCCTAAGCCGGGTCTGCCATCAAGAACCACAATGGTTAATCCAAAAGTGACCACCTGATCTGGGCCAGGCAGTCAGAATTCTTTGCTGGCTTTGTGAAGCCAGATGCGGAAGTGACCAGGGCTCCTCATGACTGCCTCAGGAGCAGACACGCCTCCAGTCACAGCTGTGGCCCACCAAGGGAAGCTGGTCACATAAAAGGGACGATAAACTAAAAGGGTGACTTCTGTGGTTTCCTGATTCCAACCCTCTCATTCCACGAGCTAAAGATTTTTTTTCTCTTCTGTGAATTTGTTTTCCGTCCTTTGATTAAAGCAATGGAAAGTGTTAGAAACGGGGAGCAGAGGCAGAAACGGTTAAACTACCTAGTGTGGCAAATCTTGGGACCATACAGTAGTATGAACGCCGATTTAGAACTTACGAATCAGGCAGGACAATGCCTCAGGTGCCAACAAATACAACTGAAAACGGTCAAAACAGAAAGGGGGTGCTTTACCAGTGCAACTGGGAAGTCCCCGAGTGCCCCTCGTGTCCAGACAGCCAAATTCTCAAATACTGTCAGCAACAGTCTGACTTGTGTGTTGCTCCTTCCTGCCCCGAATGGTGTCAGCGTTCTGCTGTGCACATTTACAGTGAAACGACTCATTATAAGGCTGGCAGACTCCCACCCCAATTATGCCACCTGCAGGCTTACTTGGTTGAGAAAGCTATCTAAAAAATTTAACTGTAACAAAAATGAGAACCGTGCTTCTGTTTCCATATAGTATTTTCAAAATCATCCGTCTTGTGTGTATGCGTGTGTGTGTGTGTGTGTGTGTGTGTGTGTTGCAGGTACCTATACATCATTGTGTATAGCTGAAAAGGCGTGAAGGAATATATAACGGATCCCTAAAACTGCTTACATAGGATGAGAAATGGAATCAAGGAAAGAGAATAAAAGACTAGGGGCATTCTTAATAATAACAGCATTTCTATGTATTTGCTTTATAAGGTTTCTCCAGCTTTTAGAAGCTGCTTGAACTCCTGGGCTAATGGTCCCTGTTCATCTTCAAAGCCAGCAATGGACAACTGTCTTTTTCACATTATACCACACTGACCTAACCGTTGTCTTCATCTTCTGCATGTAAGGACACTCGAGGTTACACTGGGTCCATCTGGATAGCCCAGCATAATCTCCCTGCTTTCAAGTTAGGTGATTAGCAACTTTAATTCTATCTATTCCCTTTGCCATGTAAGGAAGAACATTCCAGGTTCTGAAAATTAGAAAGCAGACATTTCTGAGAGGCCATTATCCTATCCTCCATACATCCTGAGTTCACTGGCACAAACGTGAATGCATTGTTACATAAAGTAACAACTCAAAGTGTAGGGCATATGATCAAAGTCCTAGTGGTCATCCCAGGCAATAGAAACCAGTTTTCCCTCAAATTTTAAAGTAATGTGTTACCTTTCAAACATTGGTTGATCTGTGTCAGAAGCAATCAACAGAGCTAGTTTCATTGATAAAAGCGTCAACATTAGTGGGATGTATAAACAGAGCAATCTCTGGTATCTGAAGTACTAGTTCCTAAATGTCTTAAAGCTCATAAAAGATGTGAGATTGGGAGCAGCAGCCATAGGAGAAAAAAAAGGCAACTGGACTCCCTCCCACCAAGCATCATTCCGTACACAATGGGAGACACAGAGCCAAGGCACTAGAAAAACTCCCATCTGCTAATAATCCAATTAGAGAGATGCAAAGCCAAGTAGAACACTCGGGCTGATGGATGTACAACCTGCCTTCCTTCCAGTGGCTGTGAGGAGCTGCAGGAAGCTGAGAATGAATGCCACACTTCAGATCTAAGATGGTTCTTCCCAAAGGAAGCCACTAACCTTCCCCCTGGCTGCCTCCTGCAGCCTTCTCCTGTTCCATCACCCTCTGGCTGTCCCTTCCCATAACCCTGGCAACTTGGCTATTTCTTGGTCCCTCTAGGAACTCTCCAAACGTATCCTTTTCCCATTCCCATTATTGGCTTCTAGAAAACAATATCAGTATATTCCAAATTATGAGATACATATTAGTTTTGTGAAACTATAGGATACTGTGGTCAAAATTTGGGAGGGCCAAGCTAACAAAATTAAATCCATTGTTTCTCCACAGGACACCCAGGACCATTAACATGCTCACTGTAATACTGCAGGCGGTGGCTATGGGAAGCAGTAAACCCACCCAAAGGTGGAACCACAATACTAAAGGGTCACTGGTGGAATGACCGTTCTGCTTGCCAGAAACAGTGTTAAAGACCCCCCTGTGTGATTCAGGGAGAGTTAAGAGCTTAAGTCTTCCAACTCACGGGCGCTTTAGTGACCATCCTGTTCAACTCTTTCCATCTGAGGGGGGTGTTATCAAGGGGTTACGGTCTGGATTGGGTGCTTTTAGGTTCTTGGCCTCTTATTCAAATAACTGAAATGGGTTCACACAGATTGCAAAAATGGCAAGGAAATGTTGCTCAAAGCAAAGCGACAAAGGAGGACCAAACGTGCCGTAAGAGAGCAGTGGGCCCCGGAATGAAGATGCTCAGGGCCCCCAGTTACTGTTTGGGACATCTTTTTATGAGATCCAAGAGAAGAGTTTGGTTGCTAAAGGGTGTGATGGGAGTGTTTCTCTGTTTTGAGTGACGGATGAGGTCATGTAAGTATTTTTTTTACTGTGCATATCCCTTCCCATAATGCAACCCAATTATGCATAGGCATCAGACAGTAAATAGGGGGATCTCCCTACAAGTTTTGCCTTATGGTGTATTCAGGCTGCATCAGCTCCCCCTACCCTCTACCAGGATGTATGGGGGAATATGCTCATATGTACCTTTTCCATGTTTGATGGTAGTAAAGGAGGAGAGAACCTTATCCCATTGTTCAGAGAGGGTTGTGCCAGATGCCTGCTGGGGTCCAAGATTGATAGGTACATTGTTGGGAGAGAGGTAGGTGTGTATAATATGAGCCGGTAAAGGAGGTAGACTGCCAATTATATTAGAGAAGAGGGATGATATATCTGTATAACCCAAAGCAAGTAGAGTCCCAGGCTACTCTCTATGCTTGCCTGCCTCAGGGGAAATGACTTGCCTCAAGTCACATAGGTTATTAATAGCAAATACAATAATCTCTTTCCAGATCTTTAGTCATTATTTTATGCCACCTCAAGCTGTGTTCAATACACACAAAAAGGAAATTTGCCCCATATGGCAGATCTGTGGGGAAGTACAAATAATTTCTGTATATTTATCTAAAGTGAATATTGGGGCATGTGGAATTACAATGCATCATAAAGATCTCTTCATTCAACAGCCCACGTCTGGTGTTAGCTTCAACTACAGAAACCCAGAAGTGTGGTAATAGGATGTTTAGGGTTTGGTGTAAATTATATTATCAGTGATGTTCATACATGCAAACTTACAATGTAAGTTTTCATGTATATACACAATTACAAAACTGTCTCCATAATTAGTGTAGCTCATCTATAAAGCCAAGATATTTTTCCATACTCTACTATTATTTGTCTTCTAATCTTCCTCATTTCATGAAATGCTTCCTCTTTGTGTTTTTGTGCCTTGTGTGTTTCTCTTTTGCAGACCCAGAAATTAAACCCAAGGTCCC
The DNA here is from genome assembly GCA_902168415.1 of Peromyscus melanophrys. Lineage (NCBI taxonomy): Eukaryota > Metazoa > Chordata > Mammalia > Rodentia > Cricetidae > Peromyscus > Peromyscus melanophrys. Next base: position 20,663 of record CABHPR010121727.1, on the reverse strand, counting down.
AGACAGTATACTTGGGTGGGAGTAGGGTGGCTTTTTTCACTCAATATTATTATTCTGAAACCCATGGACATCGTTTCCCATATCAACAGATTGTTCCCATTAATTAGTAAGTAGTGTTCCATTGTAGGCATATAACAGATTAGTTTACCCACTTACTGCTGGATTTAGTTATTTCTGGTTTGGAGATACTGCAAATGAAGCTGTTACGAACATTCAAGTCCTTAGGTAGCTACATGATTTCTTTTCTCTTATGCAAAAACTTTGTTATGGAATTTTTTCAATTTTTTTCATTAATGTTTTGCAACTTTTAATGTAAAGGTCTTTAACTTTCTTCATTGAATTTATTCTTAGAACTGTTGTAGGTGTTGTGAGTGGGATTGCTTTCATGATTTCTTTCACAGCAATCTCATTATTGGTATATAAAAATGCTACCAATTTTACATGCTCATTATTCTGGTAAAATCAGATCAGAGTTCATTCTCAGGTTATTTGCCATATGAGGTCAACCCCTGTGTGGAGTATTCTGCCTGATATCTAAATGGTTAGGACGTTTTTTACTCTGGCTGGTCGTCCTGACAGTCCTGGCTCTGTAATTCTACCCCCAGGGAGTGTTTCCTTCATTAATTTTGGATGACTCCTTGGTTTGGGTGGTTTCATCACCGAAGTGTGTGGACCCTCTTCCGGAGACTCTGAAGCCTCCTCAGCTCCCTGTTGTCTCTCATGCTGCTCTGGCTCTCCGGTCCTCCGGGAGTCCCAGCCACTGTCCTCAGGGTGTCCTACCCCCTCACCACCAGGGTTTTCTCCTCAGGGCTGAAGTCTAGCAACTTTCTCAAGGCAAGGGCATAAAACAGTTTAGGAACTTATCCCATTTGTTTCTCCTTTTTTCCTTGTTTATTTATTCTTCTCTCATATATTATATCCTGACCACAGTTTCCCCTCCCTTCTCTCCTCCCAGTCCCTCTGCCCACCTCCCCTGTCCCCCAGATCCACTCTTCCTCCGTTTCCCTTCAGAAAAAAGCAGGTCTCCCAGGTATATCAACCAAACATGGCATAACAAGCCGCAATCGGACCAGGTACAAACCCTCATACTAAGAGTGGATGAGGCAATCCCATAGGAGGAAAATGTCCCCAAAGCAGGCTTGAGAGTCAGAGACAGCCCCTGCTCCCACTGTGAGGAGCCCCACAAGAACATCAAGATACACACACAACCATAATGCGTATGCAGAGGGCCTAGGTCAGACCTTACAGTCTCCCTGATTGTCAGTTCAGTCTCTGTGTGCCCCCATGAATCCTGTTTAGCTGACTCTGTGGGCCTTTTTCTTGTGGTGTCTTGCTGTGGATATTGCTCTGTATAAATAAAATGCTGATTGGCCAGTAGCCAGGCAGGAAGTATAGGCGGGACAAGCAGAGAAGAGAATTCTGAGAAGTGGAAGGCTGAGGAGAGAGACGCTGCCAGCAGCCGTGATGAGAAGCAACATGTTAAGATACCAGTAAGCCACGAGCTACATGGCAACTTATAGATTAATAGAAATGGGTTAATTTAAGATGAGAACAGTTAGCAAGAAGCCTGCCACAGCCATACAGTTTGTAAGCAATATAAGTCTCTGTGTTTACTTGGTTGGGTCTGAGTGGCTGTGGGATTGGCGGGTGAGAGAGATTTGTCCTGACCGTGGGCCAGGCAAGAAAACTCTAGCTACAGTGTCTTCCACCCCTCTGGTTCATACAATCCTTCCTTCCCAATTTTCTGCAGGATTCCCCAAGCTCTGCCTAAAATTTGACTGTGGGTCTCTGCATCTGCTCCTACCAGTTGCTGGATGAAGGCTCTCTGACGATGATTATGCTAGGCTCTGGTCTACTAGTATAGCAGAATATCATTAGGAATCACTCCAATGACTTTTTTTTTCCAGTCGTGTTTGGTTCTAAACTAGGTCTATAGGTTATCCAATCTCTGGTTCCTGGCCCTCCAGGCAGTGTCAGGTTTGGGCTCCCTCTCATGGCAAATTGGACCTCTCAAATTAGACCAGTCATTGGTTGGCCTCTCCCACAAGTTCTGAGTCATCTTTACTCCTGCACATCTTGTAGGTTGAAGGTTTTGTGGCTGGGTTGGAGTCTCAATTCCCTCCACTGGAAGCCTTGGTTGGTTCAGGCTAGGTATCCCCCACTGCAAGTCTTTGCTTTGCTACAGGGCTAGTGCATCATAGAGTTCAGGGAGTTTCCATTCCACTAGGTTTCTAGCTTGATTCCCAAAATGCCTCCCAATTCAGTCGTCTCTCCCAGTACTCTCCTCCTCCACACCACCCTTACCTGATCCCTCTTGTTCCCATCCCCACCCGCCCCTGGCATTGGAGGTATAGTGGTGAACATAGCTGCCTTCCACACTTGTTAATCACACATGGATCACTGTCTCTTGTCATGGGGTTCCCAGTCCTGAAAATGATTCCTTTCCTTTTGTTTTCAGTTATAGTTGTGTTATTGTTAACGCTATCGTTTCATGTGGAGGACACAGGCTGATAACTCTCACTCTACGTGAACATGGAGACCCCTGATGATAGGATTTTAATAAGGCTCTGCTCTCTCCCGTGCCCTCTCTCCCTCCTTCCTCCTTTCAAGTCCTGCTTCTCCCCTTCTTCTTTCTTCTCCTTCCTATATTTTCCTTTGCTTTTCCTGTTTTCCGATCCTGGGGGCTGAATCCAAGCTCTCATGCGTGCTAGCCAAGTATGGTGCCGCTGACCTACACGCCCAGATCACACTGGTGTTCATTCAGTTCACTTTTTGACAGTTTGCCACGCAGCCATTCCTCATTTCTCCCTCCCCCTCTACAAGATCTCACTCCAAAACTTGAAGCAAACCCATATGCTGAATCTCAAATTCCCTTCATCGTTTCAGTCTCTGGTTCTAATTCCCAGACTATTTACCCAATGACTTATTATCTCATTTTTCTAGATGATCCATAATCTGCTTGAACTCAACATGTAGAAAAAGAATAGCCCACCTACACATTCCTGGTCCAACTGCATGCAGTCTCCATTCATCACACAGACCACAGTTGGCTGTTTGTGCTTCCTTTCCTCTTCAGGATGTTTGCAGAGATTGTGTTTTTGTTACTGTTCACCACCACCCAGCACAGCCCAGGACACTGGGCTTCAGTTAATCCAGCGAATTACATTGATGCCGGATACTAAGGGGAGAATCTGAGAGAGGGGACAGAAGAAGGCTTCGTTAAAAATCATTCTCATTGCACCAGACTTGCTGTGTCCCTAAAAGGGTGAATCACAAATTGAAAGGACGAGACAGATAAGGAAGAGAGCTGATTTTCTCCCTGGTGACTGTGAAGGACATACCTGGGGATAAGCAAGGAGAGAAAATTAAGTGGAGATAATGGAAGGAAGCCAGCTTTCTAGGCTCCTAAATGCTGAGCACTTGCCTCTTAGTATGGTGTCTCAATTAAGCACTTCTATGTCTCCCTTCTGTGGTGAATGTGTGCTCATACCAAATGCACTGCTTTCTGAAGTGTCTGAGTCATCTCGGGCAAAGCTGGCCTCCTCATCAATCGTATTATGCATTCTAACTAGGCTTCGCATGCCCATTTTATCCACGGTTTGAGAGACCAGGAGCAAAAACTCTCTCTCTTCTGTGGGCAACTGTGTCCCCCAGACTGCGACTGTGAGAATTCCCTAAAGGCGGTATACAAAAATACTGTACATGAAAGAAGCGGAGATACGGAGCAGACTTCGGGATCTCAGTCGCATCTGATTAGGAGACACATGTGTACCACACGTTCCTATCCACGCACCAACCCTGCTTCTATTATACAGAGAAACAGAGCTGCTTCATGTTGGCAAGCCTACTGCAGCTTGCCTAAAGCTGTTTCCCATGGAAATCTTGGCCCAGCTCCTCTGGATGCAAACTCCCTAGCAGAACGTGTGTGTCTGTGTTTGGGGAGAGTTCTCAGCATGCTCTGCTTCTGTTCAAAGGAACTGGGTGGGACTAGCATCCATAGAGGAACTGGAGAGCAGGCCAGGCAGGTGTGAGGGAGTCTACCAGCTGCCTGAATACCAGAAAGTCATCTTGTTTGGTGCCCAGGTCTGGCTCCTCTCACAGAGAGGTTGGGGTGTCCTAGCCTTCCTTGTGTTAGAGTGTGAAGTCATTTTGTAACAGGACCCCAGACCTTAGCACAACTAAGGTGTCCTTAGTTAGATAGAAGTCCATTTGGGCCTTGGAACCCAGCATGAAGGCAGCCATGCCTCTCAAAACAGGAACAAAGACCTAGCCTACCTGCTAAAATAAGGACAAAGACTAAGTCAACGGTCCCGGGATATGGCTGGGAAGGTCTATAAATGCACTAATTTTGCTTTTTTAACTTCTGTAGTTCCGTTCTTGCCAATTGTTCTTGTTAATTGAAGTATGTCAAGCCTGTTTGTCAGGGATATGTTTTTTGTGCTTAAAAAGCCAAGAACAGTAAGGCTTGGGGCTGCATGATTTGGGTGAGTTCCCCACGTAGCCGGTGGCCAGCTATAAAGATTTTCTACTGGCTTTAAGAGTCCATATGTTCAAGTGGCATCTCATGTTGGTGAGAATGTGGAGTAAGGGGAACACTTATCCATTGCTGATGGGAGTAAAAACTTGTACAGTCTCTATGGAGATCATCATGGGGGGTCCTAGGAAGATGGGAATGTGTCTCCCTCAAGATCCAGCTATACCACTCTTAGACATTGTCTTGTTCAGTGTTTCTATTGCTGTAATAAAACACCATGATCAAAGCAACTTGGGGAAAAAAGGGTTTAATTGACTTGCACTTCCACAGCACTGTTCATCATCAAAAGAAGTCAGAAAGGAACTCAAACAGGGCAGGAACCTGGAGGCAGGAGCTAATGCAGAGACCATGGAGGGGTGCTGCTTACTTGCTTGCTCCCCATGGCTTGCTTAGCCTGCTTTTTTATAGAACCCAGGACAACTAGCCCAGGGATGGCACCGCCCAAAATGGGCTGGGCCCTCTCCCACCAATCACTAATTAAGAAAATGCTGTACTGGCTTGCCTACAGCCTGATCTTATGGATGCATCTTCTTAATTAAGAGTCTGTCCTCTCAAATGTCTTTAGCTTGTGTCAAGTTGACATAAGACTATCCAGCACAGGCATATACCCAAAGGACCTACCACAGAGACACTTGCTCACCCAGGTTCATTGCTGCTCTATTCATAATAGTCAGAAATTGGAAGCAACCAGATGTCCCTTGGTACATTTACACAATGGAGTATTACTCAGCCATTTTTTAAAAAAATGAAATTTTCAGATCCCTGGCAGAAAGACAGCCAAGGCCCCAGCCTGCCACTGGGTAGGGACAGGTGGGTGCCACTATAATGAGCGAGTTTGTGGTGGAGACATGGGAGAGTAAGAAAAGTGGAGTGGTTCAGGTGCTGTGAAGAGAGGCAGAACTGGAGACATGGCATGGTGAGGAACAGGGGCTGACGCGAGTGGCCATTTGATGTACACCCCACCCACCCTTCCACTCCTGAGCTGCCACAGAGGGCCATGTGTGGGTCTGTGGCCCTACTGAAGCTGGGGTCTGTGTTGATGTCTGTGGCTCGTGTTACCACCAAGGATCATGTAGATTTCTGTGGTCTGGGCCACTGCCAGAGGCCATGTTGATGTCCAAGGGCCATGCTGCCACTGGGGCCATATTGATCTGAGTGGCTTGAACTGCCACCTGAGGCCATGGTGATGTCTGGGCCAGCACTGCAGCCAAGAGCCATGTCTTGGTCCATAGTCCTACAGTAGCCGGGGTCTGAGTTGATATCAGTGGCCCATATTACCACCAAAGACCACGAGGATGCCTGTGGTCTGGGCTGCCGCCTGAAGCCATGTTGCTGTCCAAGAGCAGTGCCGAGCTGGCCCCACCTCATCATCAGTGGCATGGGCATAGGAGAACCGGTCCCTGCCCACTACAGGCAGTGGTGCCAGTAGGATGTGGATGCTGGAGAGCTGGCATAACCATAACTGCAAGATCTGCATGACTCAGGCAACAGGGGGATATCCAAGAGGAATCTTGGTGAGGGTCCAGGACTGATGCATCAGAGGCCAGAGGCGCTGAGCCAGACCAATGACCCATCGCCACGGACATTTGCAAGCAAAGCTGTAGCACGAATCTTAAAGGGTCTTATTGATAAAAAACAAACCCGGAGCCAGATATTGGGGTAAACACTGGAAGATCAGAGAGACAGAACAAGCCACAGCCAACCTCGCCTCACCAGTTCCTCAGCTGATCCTGTTTCCTCAGACTGGAAGCCTCTGAGTCCTCATCTGAATGGATCTCATCTGAGCTGCTGTTAAAAGCGTAAAAGCTTAACAAGCCTAGATCCTGGTCCTCACGCCTTATATACCTTTCTGCTTCCTGCCATCACTTCCTGAGATTAAAGGCGTGAGTGCCACCATTTTCTGGCCTCTATATCTAGTGGCTGTTCTGTTCTCTGACCCCATATAAGTTTATTAGGGTGCACAATATATTGGGGGACACACTATCACCACACAAAGCTGTTTGGGCAAAGGGATATCCTGAGTGACACACTGCAGCTCCCAGGGCCACTACGAAGGACTGAAGACAAGGCAGCTTTCTTTCATTTTAAGTTTTTTATTTCCTTTTGGTGGGGAGGAGGGCAGGCATGGAAGGACTGGGAAATGAGTGGGATTGGGGTACAAGATGTGAAATTCCCAAAGAATCAACTTTAAAAACTGTGTTAAAGAATGAAATTTGCAGGAAAATGGAGAGAATTAGAAAAAAAATCATCCTGAGTGAAGTATCCCATATCCAGAAAGACAAATATGGTATGCATTTGCACATATGTAGATATTAGCCAATAAGTCCATGATAACCAAGCCACAGTCTGTAGACTCACAGAGGTTAGATACAGACTAAGGGGGTGGGGTGGGGGGAAGGGTAGATCTCCCTAGGAAAAGGGCATAGAATAGATAGTTATGGACTGACGAGGTGGGGCTAGAACGAAAGGATCAAGTGGGGAGGGAGAGGGGTGAGGGATGCAAGGGAGGAAAACCTTGAGTTCTCTGAAGAAGTTACCTTGTAACAATTTGAGCTTGCTTAGAAGACTATCAGACATAAAGAACAGGCCAATTTCCTAGCAACTACACTCTACTCAGACTCTAATAGTTTATTAAAATTGTTTTTCAAAATAAAGATACCAAGCCCAAAGGAGGCTAAAATAAAAATCGAAAACAATGTTGTTTAATAAATTCAAATGGCTATGGAATAATTTCATTTGCCCACTCTGACAATTGTTTACAACTGATCCCACCAGTGACGGCAAAACCGAGTGAAAAGGCAGCGATTCTCACACACTCTTGCCAGGAATGTAGAGTGGGGCGGAGCTCTTCGGTCATTTGAAGAGTGTCTGTCAAAACCTGACGTGGTTATGCCCCTCACTCCTAACAGCTCTCGTTCTGGCTCTCTGTTCTCAAGACTTCCATACTCCGAGCTACACACTCAAAGATGCTCAGTTTGGCAGTGTGTTTAACGTCAAGATGTTACAAGCAATCTAAATCCCTATTAGGGTGACAGAATATTTTGAGCACCCCTAACCTTATGAAATATTGAATGAAAATACAAACGAATGGAGGAGTCCTTTGTATTGTGACAAAGTTTGGAAGACACTGTTACAAAGTCATAAAAAATAAATTAATTAAATAAATAAACCACGCGGCTCTGTCTGTGTGGAATGTATTTCTGCTGGGCAGCACATCACAGTGTTTAGTACTTCGGGCCGATACACAAGTGCGTAGAGACTAGGAAGAGAATTTCAAATTTCTTCCTATGTTCCTTTTGAAAAATAAATGAAAGGAAATGACAATAGGAAGATTCTCCTCCTCTCTGATAGTCTAGAAGAGATGGGAGCTGGGGCCTTTGGAGAAGCAGTGCGTCTCAATTCTACCTTTATCACAAAATTGCTGGAGAGATTTAAAAAAACACACTTAGCGTAACTCAGCTTCTAGGAGAGGCAGAGCCCGAGGCAAGAATTAAAAAGCTGGAACTTTATTTGGGAGGCACAAGCCCAGGATAAGAAAGATAAGGAAACAAAGGAGGTGGGCAAGGAAAGAGGCAACAGGAAGATGTGATAGACCTCCATGGCTGGGTTCACTAGTTTAATGTCAGCTTGATGCGGGCTAGCATCATTGGAAAGACAGGAGCTTCAAAGGAGGAAATGGCCCCTCTGTAAGATCAGGCTACAGATAAGCCTGTACAGAGGTGGTTCCACCACCTGTGGGTGGCGACTCCTTTGGGGGTCAGATGACCATTTCACAGGAGTCACATATCAGATATCCTGTGTATCAAATACTTATATCATGGTTTATAACAGCAGCCAAACTACAGTTACAAAGTAGCAATGAAATAATTTTATGGTTGGGGGTCACCACAACATGAGGATCAACTGTATTAAAGGGTCACAGCATTAGGAAGGTTGAGAACCACTGTTGTAGGGTATTTTCTTAATTAGTGATTGATGGGGGAGGGCCCAGCCCTCTGTGCCTGAGGTCACACCTGAGCTGGTGGTACTGGGTTATATAAAAAAGCAGGCTGAGAAAGCCATGGAGAGCAATCCAATACACAGCACCCTTCCATGGCCTCTGCATCATCTCCTGTCTCCTGGTTCCTGAAGTGACTTCCTTCAGTGATAGACTATGATGTAGAATTATAAGCCAGATAAACCCTTTCCTCCTTAACTTGCTTTTGGTCATGGTGTTTCATCACAGCAATTGTAACCCTAAATAGGACACTGGCCAAAATATCACACAAACATGGAAGACACCATGTAATTGATTGACAGGGTTTCTGTAGCTATCTAAGGAGAAGCCACATCCTGGAGTGGTCCACAGAAAAGAAAAAAAGTGGGAGGAAACCCTCCAGCCAGTTTCTCCCTGTCTTCTATTTCTCAGTCAAGTTAGTTCTCGAGGTGAGAACTAACCTGCACCACTCAGACCGCTGTGGCTCTCCGAAGAGAAGTCTAACGCCTGGAGATGTGGCATTTCGTCAAAATGTGGGCCAGGAGGACTATGCGCCTTCCAGTTTTACCTTCAGCTCTAGCTAGTTTGTGGAAGTATCAGGTTGAAGGACTGGGAGATGGGGAGGGTCAGCAAGGATCTCACAAAGACAAGATCATGGTCAGACAGCCGTGCAGAGCATGCAGAAGGATGAGGAGGTCAAGAGAGGCCAAGAAGGTTCACAAAGCTGTGCTCATTATTGAGGTTGGCCCCACCTCATTCCTGACCAATTAAATCAGAATGTACGCAACTGTGCATCATTTGAAAGGCCCCTTAGCGTACATGGGTGTTCAGCCTGTAGTGGGAACCACTGCTTTTAGGTGTCTCTATAAACAAACCTCCTGCTGCAAATTTCATATCACAATGCCCCACTTTCCTCTTTTTAACTGAAAAAAAAAAAAAAAGCAAAGGCACTTACTTAGAAGGGCATTATCAGAAGCTATTGCACCCCTGAACCTTAAATTATTTCAGGGCAAGCTCTGCAAGATGCAAACATTTGGTGACCTTGATTTCCTACTACACAAAAGGCCACAGAAATTCTTGATGCAAAACAATGAAATTTTCCATTAGGTTCCATTTAAACAGCAATTTTGCAAAGGGTAGGAAGAAACAGCAGGTTTCTCAGTCAGACTAAATAGGTTTTGTTTGAAAAGTAATAATCAGTTCACTGTCTTGGATTTACAGGGCACATCCATCCTCAGAACTAACAATGTCAGATTTTATTCTCTCCACATAAATTGTGCTCTAGCCGTGTGTATCCAGATGAAACCAAAACATGAATAAAGTGATTCCTTGAGCTTTTTTTCCCTAGAAATGCATTTCCTATTACACACCTTCAATTTCCATCTCTTGTGCTCCATCCATCTATCACATACGGTTACAGAAAAGGAGCAAGAAACTGCCCAGGAAAGAACTTAATTTTGCAAGCAAATGCAACTTTCATCATGGCCCAATAGTATTTGAATGCCTTGCCCCTCAGTCCATTTCACCGCCCACGGCTTCTCTTTAGTCAGGTCAGCAACTGAGTTAGAAATGACTGCAAGGGTTGGCAAGTCTGAAGACCACAGGAGTAAGATGTGTATGTAAGCAGTACTCTGAGGGCATGCGCTCCTGGCATTTCTCCTAGCTGATCGGTTTCCCCAGCTGTGGATGAGGGATCTTACATTTTCAAGTTCTTGGACAATGGCTTGCCTGCCTCTGTCAACATATACTACCGGCCATGAATTCTGCCTTTTAGCTATTCCAAGGATTCCATAAGTCAAGAAAAAATTATCTCAAAATAAAATGTTCAATGTGTCTACCTAAAACAGGCACACAAGCCAGGTGTACAGTGTGCTGCAAAGCGATGGAGTGAGATGTGAAAGCCTCCTCTGGGAACTTATCATTTATTATCTGTTATCATCAGATAAAGGGAGAAACGTGATAATAGTAACAGAACCCAGATGTTAAGAAAATGTATGCCAAGTAAAAATTTTAAGCATGTGTATTATAGGCTTGGGGTTTTGAAGATTATATTTATTGATGATCATGAATTGAATATGGATGAATTTTTAGAAGCATATAATAGTGAAGACTTAATTTTCTATGTGTAAAGCATCTGCTTGAATCTGTGTCTAGACGTATCAATCCACAAGCTTGTTGTTATCCGTGACTCAGATTCATGGAGTGTTAGAAGTTTTACAAATAATGTATAAGTGAAACTAAGTAGGTTTTCAAAAAAGTTTAAATTATGTCTATGTGTATTGTGTCTTTGTGTCTCTGTGTGGGCGTGTGCACATGAGTCCAGATGACCACAGAGGTCAGAAGAGGGTGTTGGATCCCCTTGATCTGGAGTCCTGAGCTAGGTGACAGGGGGGCTCAAAACTGAACTCAGGTCCTCTGCAAGAGCAGCACATGCTCTTAACCCTTGAGCCATCTCTTCAGATCCCTACGTAGGTATTTTTTTATTTCAAAGCCCTATCTCACATCTGCTTCTCCTTTTTACTAATTGAAATTAGTAAAGATTTATTCATAAAATTAGTAAAGGATTATTTAATATGTATCAATCATGACCAGAAATAACAAGAATCACAGGAATGGAGGAAGAAGATTTTATTTATACCCAATTTTTATACAAATAACACAGTTTCTAGTGAGTATCTAAGACTTGTTGGGTGGTTGGGTAAATGTATCAATGAATAATGATCTACTTTCAGAAGAATAATTGTGGTGTGTGCTAGTCCTTTTAAGAAGTACCTTTGCTCAAGAGCCCTATCATGTGAAGAATAATATTCTGGACCAGAATGTCTTGCCCAAAGCTACTAGCTACCACTAAACACAATTAAACTCTGGCATGTTGTGTTTTCATTTTCATTAAATTCCAGGAATTCTTTGCTTTCCTTCGTGGTGTCTTTCTTGACCTAGATTTACTCAGTAGTGTGTTGTTTAGTTTCTAGAAGTTTGCGTATTTTCTGTAGTTTCTATTGTTGTTGATAGCCATCTTTATTCTACTGTGGTCAGATAGAATATAGGCTGCTATTTCAATTTTTCTGTATTTGTTGAGATTTTCTTTATGTCCTAATATGTGATCTATTTTGGAGGAAGTTCCTCAGGATGCTGAGAACAAGGTACCGTTTTCAGGGTTTGGGTGGAATTTTATGTAGATACCAGTTAGGTACATTGACTTTATGGCTTCACTGAACTCCAGAGTTTCTCTGTTTAGTTTAGTTTTTTTACCAGTGACCAGTGGTGAGAGTGAGGTATTGAAGCCACCCATTACCACTGTGTTGTAGTTAATCTGTGGTTTTAGATCTAATAGTATTTCTTTCATGAAATTGAGTGCCTCTGTGTTTGATGTTTAGGACTGTGATGACCTTTAGTGGAGTGGATTTTTTTTTCTATCAGTAGGAAATATCCCTCTTTATAATTGGTAACTAGTTTTTGTTTGAAGTCTATTTTGTTGGATATTAGAATAGTTACACCTGTTAGTTCTTAGTTTCATTTGCTTGGAATACCTTTTATCCAGCCTGGTACTCTAAGGTGTCCTCTATCATTGACTGTGACGTGTCTTTCTGGGAGGCAGCAAAAAGATGGATCCTGTTTTCTCATCTAGTCTGTAGTCTGTCTGTTTCTTCAGAATTGAGACAATTAACAGTAAGAGTTGTTATTGAACAATGTATATCAATTCATGTCACATTGCTGCTTTCTTAGACTCCTTTTGATTAAATGTTATGGGAGTGTTTATTCCCTGTGCCTTCTTGGGTGTGTTTAACCTTCTCTTTAACACAAGTATTCCTTCAGTGTCCTCTGTAGAGCTCTCTTAGTGGTCATAAATTTCTTAAATCTTTTTAAATTATAGAAAGCCTTGCTTTATCCATTGATACAACTGATAGTTTTGCTGGGTATAGAAGTCTGGGTCTTTCATAACTTGTAGAACATCCATACAAGCTCTTCTAGTTTTCATAGTCTCCACTGAAAAATCAGCTGTTATTCTGATGACTCTGCTTTTATATGTGACTTGATCTTTCCCTCTCGCAGCTTTCAGTACCCTTCCTTTTTGTCTGTACATTTAATATTTTAATTATTATATGAAGTTGGGGAGTTTCTTTTCTGGTCCTGCCTATTTGGTGTCCTGTGTGTCTCTTGCACTTTGATAAGCATCTTTTTTCTTAGATTATGGACATTTTCTTCTATGATTTTTGTTGAAAGTATTTTTGGTGTCATTGGCCTGAATCTCTTCTCTTTGTTCTCTACCATTATTTGTTTGTTCTTTTTCTATTAAAATATTATTTTATTTCATTTTATGTGTATGTTTGCCTGCATATATGTCTGTGTATCACATGTGTGCCTGATGCTCACAAAGGACAGAAGAGAGTGTTGGATTCCTTGGAACTGGAGTTACAGATATTTGTGAGCAGTCATGTGGGTACTGGATATCAAGTCTGGATCCTCTGGAAGAATAACCTATTATTTTAACTTCTGAGACATCTCTCCAATGCCAGGTTAGTCTCTTTATAGTGTACCAGAGTTCCTGCACATTCCCTTCATGGCATTATTATTATTATTAATTATTTTATTTAACATTTTCTTTGACTGATTAATCCAACTCATCTATTTTGTCTTCAAGATCTGATATTCTCTTGATCTATTCCACTTGACCTAATTCATTGGCAAGGCTCTTCTTTGAGTTTTTTATTTTTCACTTCCTGAACTTTTCATGTAGAATTACAAGTGTAATATTACTTAATTCTCAAGGAAATTTTGGAGCATAAAGGTTATTTCTGTTTCACAGATAAAGAAACAGAATATAAAGAAAATTTCATAGACACATATAATTGATGCTTTGTTTGTTTTTTGTTTTTGTTTTTTGAGACAGGGTTTCTCTGTGTAGCTCTGGATGTTCTGGAACTCACTCTGCAGACCAGGTTGACCTCCAACTCAAGGTTTCACCTGCTTCTGCCCCTGAGTGCTGGAATAAAAGCTGTGTGCTACCACCATATCCTTCTTTATATGACTGAGTCTTAAGACAAACTATTTTAGACCACAGACTTCATTGCCTTTTACTACATTATTACAGCCTCCCAGAAATAAATATAAAGTCAGTTGCTTTCCAAACCCCAGAGGACCTGCTATGAATAACTTGGAAGACTGACGACTCAGCTCTGGGCTGTGAACATTGCATCTCTTTGATAAATGAATGGCTTTTTTTAAAATACAACTTACTTTTTCATTATTTTTTAAATTTCATACACGTGTGTCTATTGCATGCTGAGCATATTCCTCCCATTGCTGCCTTCCTTCCTGTCTGCTCTCTCCCTCCCCCCAATTAGACCCCTTACTTCCTTGAAAGATGTTCACTTCCACTTTCATGTCATAGACACATACATGGTTTCATGGATCCATATAAAATCTAGGAACTGCAAATGGTCTCAGAATGACTGGCTTAATTTCCTTAATATGAGTATTTCCAGTTTTTTCTTTTTTTTTCTTTTCTTTTCTTTTTTTTTTGCAAATGAACGAGTTGTTTTTTAATGGCTGAAAACAATTCTATTTTATATGCATACCACATTTTCTTTTTCCATTCTTTTGTTGTTCACCTAGGTTGGTTCCATAAGGCAGTTGTTGTGAACGGTGCTGCAATTAACATTGATAAGCAAGTATCTATGATATGTTGACTTGGAATTTTGTAATAAATGTAAATTCCTTGAAATGGTATGGTATATGGTAGATTTACTTTAGTTTTTTTAAAAAACTGCCATACTGACTTCCATAGTGGCTGGAATAGTTTACATGCCCACCAACAGTGTGTAAGGTTATCTCTGGTCCACATTTGTTGCTATTTGTTTTCTTAATGGTTGCCATTCACTAATAAATGACTAATTGTTAAGCAGTTAATATCACTAGGGCCTGGGGAAGCTTCTGGGGGCTAAGTGTCAGAGGAGTCTACAGCTGCATATCAGTAGGGATGATTTTTGTCCCAGGAACACAAGTTCCAAATAAAAGCCTCAGCAGCAATAAGAAGAGTGTATTATTTCATAAAACAAGACATTCAGTGATAAGAGCATCAACGTAAAGGTCGTTACCAGTCAATATCTCAGCAATATCATCATGGCAGATGCCTTCCACTTCAGCCCACCATATTCGCGATCACCCTGTCCTTCATTGAACAGCAGCATGCATTAAACGCCTATGTTCCAAAGGGCTCTAAATGTCTCACAAGAGTTCACTCAGTCTGTCCCCTCAGCATTCCTGTGGCATAGCCATTTGAGGCATGAAGAGATGCCTCATCGGCATATCAGCGCTAATTATCAAATGACAACCAGCTGTAAAATGATCTATTACTGTCCTTTGCCCTTGTCCTTCCCAGAAGCCACTGAGCAGGAAGTCTCTAAGATTTCCTGTTCAAACTAAGCACTAACATGGAATAGAAATTATCACTATTGCTTATACACAGTCTCCAAGAACATGCCTGTGGTCAAAATCTAAATGCCAATAGATAATCTACCAAACTGTATCAGACATATTCCATGACCATAAATGGAGTATTGCTAGACAGGGTCAAGGCTGATAAGTTCTCAGAAAGCAAGTGATGAGGCTGGAGATGTGAAGGACTTGCTAATTTCATTGTTAGATACTAGAATAAGTGCTGTTCAACACTTGTAAATGCACCCGGGAAAGGTAGGGTCAGAGCTGAAGCAAACAGAAGGCTCTGGCCCTTGTAGGAGACAAAGTCAAGGTCTGAGTTTCACAAGAATGGTGTGCGTTACTTAAAATAGTACCACCTAGAGTTTATGGATGTGGAAAAAGAAGCCCAGTGTGACCGGTAAGAGGACTCTAAGTGATAAAGTATTCTTGGAGGGCGTCTTGATGCTGTGTGAAGGAGAATTTACAGCATAGCAGAGCCACCTTGCCTCTATCCATGGCGGAACACTTTCAAGCTTCACGAGGGTAAGTGTGTCTTCTGGGTAGTAGCTAAAACATATGTGTCTTCAGATGTGGAGCGTGTGTGCTTATGTACATATAAATATGTACAAAAAAACTTCCCATATTATAAATGCCTCAGTGACATGGGCTCAATCCTACCCCACTCACCTCCCTACTACCTTAACTACTAGGATTTCAGAATGTCCCTGTGTTTGAATACAGGCTCTTGGAAGGGCATGTGGGTAAGCCCTGATTCAGGACTGATGATGTCCTTATAAACAGAAACTATGTCGCACTAAAAACAAAGAAAAAAACAGATTAAAGAAGTTCACAGGAAGAAGCAAAAGATGGTCACCCGCAAGCCAAGTGGAGAGGCCTTAAGTGATCGTAGAGTTCAAGATTCTAGTGCTGTGGGAAAATACATTTTTGCTGTTTTAGCCACACAGTTTGAGTTATAGACTTGTGGCAGCTCCAGAAAACTGTAGGCTGAGCTGAAAACTATATCCTGATCTGAAAATCTGGATTGGATAGGCTTCAAACTCCAGAACTTTCTGAATATAGACATGATGCTGTAAAGGGAAAAATCCACACTTGACCACAGGTGACAAGTAGCTCACGTCATTAGAAGAAGAATGAACAGAGCTGGAGGCTGTCATGTTGACTCAGAAAGAGTCGTGTTTGGTCTTGTATGTAGACCAAAAGAAAAAAACAAAAGCACAGGAGAACAATTATGGAGTAAGAAGTGGACCAGTGGAAGTGAAGAATAAAGTGTGAGCCACAGGGGAGTAAATATGATTGAAGCAACATAGAGGCATGTACAAATATGTCATGGTAAAATTCACTATCTTCCACGATTAGTATTTTACACTAGTAAAAGACACAAAATTATGAAAATATTATCTGAAATTACCTTCAGCCCAAGTGCATAAACTATAAATGAACCATAAGTGGATTTCATGTCTACACTTGGAGCCCATTCCAAAAACATCTCAGAATGAATTCTCACCCTACAGCTGAGTACACACTTAACAGTTTGTACAAGACAAAAATGTATACAAAAGTATACAAAATACTTCATCTCCATTTAACAAATAGCTAGCTCATTCTTCCTTTTTCCTTCTAAAACATGTTGCATAATGAGAAATGATGTTTGTGATAGCCAAATGTAAAAGAGTTGTATGTGGGGGGTATAGCTTATGTGTAAGTGCATGTTTGTGGGTGTGCACATGTGTATGTACATGTATGTGGCAGCCAGGGGTTGACATTCAGTGTCTTCCTATATTGCTACCTCTACCTTATTTTTTTTCATTTTCAAGACACTTCTTTTTTTTAATTTTATAATTTAATTTAATTTTACATATCAGCCATGGAGTCCCCTGTCCTCCCCCCTCCCATCCCCCCACCTTCCCCCCAGCCCATCCCCCAATCCCATCTCCTCCAGGGCAAAGACTCCCCTGGGGATTCAGCTCAACCTGGTAGATTCAGTCCAGGCAGGTCCAGTCCCCTCCTCCCAGGCTGAGCGAAGTGTCCCTGCATAAGCCCCAGGTTCCAAACAGCCAGCTCATGCACTAAGGACAGGTCTCGGTCCCACTGCCTGGGTGCCTCCCAAACAGTTTAAGCTAATCAACTGTCTCACTTATCCAGAGGGCCTGATCCAGTTGGGGGCTCCTCAGCTATTGGTTCATAGTGTCCATTAGTTTGGCGAGGCAAGGTCTCTCACTGAGCCTGCACCTCCCTGGCTGGCTAGACTGGCAGGCCGGTGAGCTCCCTTGATCTAATCCTTCTGTGCTCCCAGCACTAAGGTTATAGAGTCACCTGGCCTTTACGCAGGGATCCAACTTCAGGTCCTCATGCTTGGGTGGCAGTACTTTGCCAACAGAGCCAACTCCCCAGGCCTGAGGAGCACCATCTTGTCTCACTCTGATCCATTCCGGGAACAACCAGGTTCGTTGTGAAAAAAATAAATTAAAATAAAATTAACTAATCTAGATAGTCCTACAGTACAACCTGAGCAATGCATTCTCCTATGCGTTGGTCCTGGCCTCTGTGAAAGCATCTTTGCCCTTAGTGTGGATGGATGACTTACCTCCATTTTCCCTCCAGCATTTCGAACATTTCACAGGGGAGGGGAGAGAAGAGGAGGCAGAAAAAAACTGCTGTTGATAATCCTTTCCCTTTTTCATTCTCCTAAATTATTTTCTTAGAGCTGGCAGCTTTGGCAGTGGTGGCCCTTAGCTACAACATTCACTCCCCGGCACCGTTCAGGAATCCCTCTGTCTGTCTCCGGGAAAGGCGAACCTCAAATCCCCCTCCCTCTTGTTTATTGGAAGAGTGTTTCTCTCACCCTTTCACAACCTGGAGGCCAGATGATAATACTAAGCCCTGGAACCTTAACTTGAATATATCAGAGCGTTTTCCCAACAAAAGCCGGTGTTCCACGTTAGGCAGTTCTACAGTGTACTGAGAATAAAATTATTCCTAACTTTGTGAGAAAAAAGGAAATCAAAAGAGACCAAAAGAGGTTGGATGTGAGAGTCTTAGCTCCTCCCATTTCCTTTTGTCAGAGAAAAAAGGCCTATATTTTGTGTCTTAAATAATCTGACAAGCTCACTAGCCTAGAAAGACCAGACTGAAAAATTACTCCTATGTTTGAAGGAGAGTGGGCTAATCACAATCATACACACACACACACACACACACACACACACACACACACACACACACACAGAGAGAGAGAGAGACAGAGAGAGACAGAGAGAGACACAGAGATAGACACAGAGACAGACAGACAGAGACAGAGGCAGAGACAGAGACAGAAAGAGAGAGAGAGACAGAAAAACAGAGACAGAGAGACAGAGAGAGGAAAAACCATTTCTCTTTTCCTGTTGAATTAACATTGACTCCCATTAAATACACACAGGGTAAAATTATGTTTAGGAATGTTTTAACTTTGGCTTCTCAGCAGGGGTAAGTGCCTAAATTTCCTGCAAATCATTGTCAAGTGTCTAGACGGGAGAAATGGGAACACAGATAAGAGGTCCTGAATTTCAACAGAGGGGCCATCAAGTTAACCCAGCTCGGCTATGATTCTTCACCTGGCAACGAGCGATAACTCTTCTAGTCACCATCTTCCTTACATGTTGCTTTTGACTTCCTTGGCTTCCGATAAGAGAGAAGAGGGGGGAAGCAATGAGGTTGAAGATAAACAGCCCGACTGTGCTGCTGCCTGTATGCTAAGTTTCCTGAGCCCCAGAGGAATCCCAAACCCTACAGGGTCTGGAGAAGTTTAGGAATGTGTGAAGCTACAGATTTAAAAAAGAATTCTTTGAGAAGACCCATTAGTTGTTTAGTTCCTCCATTTTAAATGCTGCTCCTTGTCAACGGAAATCGCATTGTAGGAATTGCTACAGTTCCAGGAATTCTTCTGGAGGAGGGTTTTATAATCTCTCCATTTTCCTTTATCACACCCTGGCTTTTCTGCCCGCAGAACAAAGTTTCCACCCGTGTAAGAGTCTAGAGACGGCTTGAGGACCCAAACTCTTACTGTGTCCACGACTAAGGCATGTCATTACCTGGGTCCTTCTTCATCGACTCCGGCACCCATTAGCAGCCTTCTTCCAGTATCTAACTGAGCAGGATGAGGATGAGTGGGTAGGTTCAGACGTATCCTTGCCTAGCTGGGTGCTTTGACTATCTGTGAAACGGGAATAATGACAAGAATTAGCTGCCAGGAGTGCTGTGAGGGGTAAAGAGTTACAGATGCGGCCGGGCGGTGGTGGCGCACGCCTTTAATCCCAGCACTCGGGAGGCAGAGCCAGGCGGATCTCTGTGAGTTCGAGGCCAGCCTGGGCTACCAAGTGAGTCCCAGGAAAGGCGCAAAGCTACACAGAGAAACCCTGTCTCGAAAAACCAAAAAAAAAAAAAAAAGAGTTACAGATGCAAGGGCCGTCTACGTGCCAAAAACTGTGTGCAGCTCTGCTTCTCTGGAGGGAGGAGAGGATGAAAGAACTCTTTGGCTGTACATAATTATTGTGGACCTCAACAATAACTTGTAAGTCAGTGCTAACTTAGTTGAAACACAGAACAAAATAGTTTGGCTAGAAGGACTAGGGTTTCCAAGAAAAGAGAGATCGCTGTGGCCTGAAGGAGACAAGATTTCACACAGGAGGCATGACTTACCCTGACGGCCCTGATGGACATGTAGGCAGGTGGAGAGAGGACCAGGTTACTACCGGAGCTGTGGGAGGTCAGCATCAACATGGGGAGTGGTGAACCACTCTAACTTAGGTTCTGTTGAACATGTGGGCTCATTTTCAGTGGTCAGTCCAGGTAGCTGCCTTGCCACCACCCCCACCTTGCCTTAGTTTCATGGTGGACCTCTGTGCGAGTTGCGGGCTGCCGGTGGGGTCCATCCCCTCCAGAAAATCCTACACATCCTTCACTACATCAGCCCTCTTTTAGAACTGCTTTAGGCTCACTGTTCAGAAACCGTTGCCCTCGCTGTAAAATCATTATTCTCAGCCCTGAAGTCTAACACTTTCCAGAACGTGACTCAAGAGCCTCTGGTTGTGCCATCCAGCATAGCTTCCTTCTGGCTTTCTGTAGTTCTTCTAGCTAAGCCCCCCAGCTAGGCAGTTCAGCTTCCAATATGAAATTGGCCCTGTCATTCTCCCTTCACCCTTCTAATTCACTGTGTCTGTGAACTAGTTATTGGTGAGCTTTCTGGTTCTTTGCCAATCTTCTAATTCTTTTTAAAAGTTTTACTAACTTTCCAGCATCTTTATTCATTTCCATAATTTAGTACATTTGAGCTCACAAACTACATATGCCCACTCCATGGGTATTTCTATTGCTCCTTCAGGTAGAATTTTATATTTTAATATCATTTCGAGAGGAGTGTTTTTGTGCTGTTTCCTTTCTGAGTCTTGGTTTTCAGTCTGGACTATTATATTAGCTCCTCAAGATCAGAACCTGAATCTGATTTTTCTTCTTGCAAGTACAATAACAGCTGGTTAACTACTGGGGATGATGGAAACCAGGAATGTAAATATATGAGACTTGCTTAAGCTGTCCAAATGGGGGGAACATAAGAAAAGTTTGTATTCCAGTGTTGGGGAAGCTTGTGGGTCAAGTTCCATGGAAAACAGTTGCTATTACTCAGAGAGTTTCTTGCTGCTGCTGCTGCTGCTGCTGCTGCTGCTGCTGCTGCTGCTG